>OZ038447.1:28622184-28643233 GCA_964036265.1 Daptonema setosum | reverse complement strand
CCAGAAGTTCATTCGACATCGATAGTTGATTTTACAAGCCATCGAAAAAACTGCCAGTTTTGGCCAAAATTTTTGCATACTTTTTTTATCGAGCAAGGAACATAGCAAAATAGCATCAACCACAAGGCACTGTGAACAGGAAAAATCATAGGTAATAACCACATAAAAGAAAAAAAGCAAATAACCCGACTTTTTAACTTCGACTTTGGTATGTATACCAAGGTCTCGGCATCGTTCCCATCGACGAGGCACAGCTTTCAGGGCTGCATGACCTGTGTCCACCGAAATGGCACCAATCTCTTCGGTGATAAAGTGAAGTAACTGACCCAAATTCTCGGGGTTCCACGTGATTATGCGCTGCGCTGATTTTTTAAATCACCTGACAAACAAGAGTCCCGAGGGGTCAGGTCTGATGACCTGGCAGGCCAATTGAGTGGTCCTCCTCTGTTGAAAGGTCTCGTCAAGCCAATCTCGGGTAGTCCCCAGATCTGGCCCCGATGAACTCCTGCTTGTAGGGTGATCTAAAGGAGTGCGTGTACGCGAGAAGTCACGAGACTTCAGGTCAATTACGTATCTTATCACAGAAGAGATGGGTGCCATTTCCGTGGACACACGCTATGCAGCCCTGAAAGCTATGCCTCGATATCGGTGTATCTAAGTCCAGAAGTTAACAAGTCGGTTTATTTGCTTTTTTTCTTCAATGTGGTTACTACACATGATTTTCTGTTCACAGTGCCTTGTGATTGATGATATTTTGTTATGTTCTTTGCTCGATAAATAAAAAAAACTGGCAAAACTGGCAGTTTTTTCGATGGCTTGTAAAATTAGCTACCGATGTCGAATGAACTTCTGGTATGTATCAAACAATTTGCCAAAGACTCTTCTATTCCAGAAAAAAAATTCAGCCATATTGGTTCAGTACAACTCAAATGTGGAGCCGTCAACATCGGGACAAAAGGATGGGACACCCTGTACATAGGTATGTTTTGATGGCCTTTTTCAGCGGGCGTTACTTCAACACCGATCGATCGATTTGTCAACTTTTACAACAACCCCACGGCAATTTATATCGGCTGGAATGGTGCAGGTAAAATAATGCCCTCGTGTTTTCTGCAGCAATATCATTCACTCACCCTGCTCGCTCACATGACGTCACACACTCACTCGCTCACCTATTCACTCACTCACTCACTTATGTACTCGCTCACTCACCCTCTCGCTAACTCATTAGCTCACTCACTCACTCACTCACTCACTCGCTCACTCACTCACTCACTCATTCACACACTCACCCATTCACTCACTCACTCACCTACTCATTCACTCACTCACTCACTAATTAACATAGCCGCAAACCTACCGGTGGTCGAAGCCTACCTCCGTAGTCTGGCCTTTGTCGGTATAACCGAAGAATTGGGCAGCAGCATGAATTGCCTGTTCAAGTTGATGCACTGGCAATGGAAATCCGAGTATTCTACTTTGTATAAAAACGTAGGCACGGTTAGTTAAAGGGCGCGGAACTCTTCTCTATTCTACCCCTATTTTTCTATACCACAACTTTTTACTGTACCACTATTTTTTACTTAACCACTATTATATTTACTATACCACTATTTTACCCCCAATTTCACCATACCACTGTGTCAGCCCGATTTTACGATAACACTTTCTTATCCAAGTTTTACTCCATTTTCACTAAATTATCTACTACTTTATTGTCCACAGTAGCCGTCATGTGTTAAGCCTCATTGCAACGAGTTACAAATGCTCAGTGAAACTCATTTCAGAAAAATACATCCGAAGTTGTGAAAAACCTGTCGTTTGGTGACCGGCGTAAACTGGAGACCATCCTCTGGGCTGACATCCGACTATATCGCTTGGCAACACAACTATTCCAACAGAAATGCGCAAAACTCCTTACATGACATACTTTTATGATATCATAATTTATTATCTAAAACAATCGTGAAATAAAAATAAATATTAGAAAAACCAAACAGTCTGGACTGCTATAAAATCGGATAAAAGGCAGCTATTACGAAATGACAAGTTTTACATTTTGTGGCGCAAAATTTAGTGGAATTGTTTTCAAGTTCAACAACACGTTTTCCTCCGATCTCGGTAGAAAAAATTCGCCATGCCAAAAGTGATCATCGTGAGTTTCGGCGTGCTTGATTGTCTAAAACGGTCTTTGTCCAATCGGGGTTTTGTTCCAGTTTGTTTCATGGAGCGAATGATTGAGTGAACGATGAGCGAGTGAGTTAGTGAGCAAATAAATGAGTGAGTGAGTGAGCGAATGAGTGAGTGAGTGAGCGAATAAATGAGTGAGTGAGTGAATAAACGAGTGAGCGAATGAATGAGTGAGTGAGTGAGCGAGCGAATCAATGAGTGAGTCATTTGGTTGCAATGCTCTTGATTCACTATACCGGTGAACCACATAAGTGAGGGGAACGGTGGTTTGGATTTAATAGGTGGCGGATAGACTGACTGACCGAATGTAATCAAATGTTTCCGAGAGTCATGTAAGAATGAGTGAGTGAGTGAGTGAGTGAATGAGTGAGTGAGTGAGTGAGTGAGTGAGTGAGTGAGTGAGTGAGTGATTGAGTTAGTTAGTGAGAGAAATAGTGATGCATATTGTATTTTCATACGAGCTGTACTTGTGCAATTTTATTCATGGAAACTGATAACTGTATTTTCTTGTTTGATTATCTGTTTACCCTTAGACGACGATTGCATGTATTATCACTTACAAGTTCGAGCTATACACCCGAAAATGGTAGAATACAAATGTTAGACGAACTCGGGTAATTTATAAATATCACACAACACACGGAAATCTGTAATAATATTCAGATAGCTTCATATCACACTATAAGGAATACATGTTTTCGCGTTTTAAAGATAACTTAATTGGGTGATAGTATCCAAGTACAGTGATAAGTTTTCCAAATAGTTTTACAAGTCATCACATTACCCGTCGGGTCACTTAATTGACGACGTATCGACTGATTCAGCTAATGAATAAGTGACCCATCAGCTAATGAACGAGTCACCCATCAGCTAATGAACGAGTCACCCATCAGTCAGCAAATGATTGGTTCTCATATTGAGCATAAGACAGCTGCACTTATAAATTTTGTGATTAATTTACGTATTGATTATCTGACATCTTCACTCAATGCGTAAATATGATTGATTTCATCCGTCATTGAGCTACTGATCGAGTAATTGAAAAGATGGTCACTCGTTGAGTCACTCATTGAACGACTCAATTGATCATTAGTTAAGTCAATCAGTGAACCACTCATCTAGTCATTAATAAGTCCATTAGTGAACGAATCATTACGTCATTCATCATCACTTCATTAGTCAAAGA
Source organism: Daptonema setosum (assembly GCA_964036265.1). Taxonomy (NCBI): domain Eukaryota; kingdom Metazoa; phylum Nematoda; class Chromadorea; order Monhysterida; family Xyalidae; genus Daptonema; species Daptonema setosum. Next base: position 28,639,857 of record OZ038447.1, on the reverse strand, counting down.
ACAGACTGGATAAATGTGAGCACAAAATAAATTGCGATGAGAGTACATGCAATCGGTCATTAGTTAAATCAATCAGTAAACGATTCATTGAGTAATTAGTTAAGTCGCTCAGTGAACGACTCATTGCGTCATTAGTTAAGTCAATCAGTGAACGACTCATTCAGGCACTCAGCATTCATCGGCTCAATCAGATCTTGATCGAGATCAAGCTGATTGAGTCACTTAGAAGATAGATACTCATTGAGTGACTCAGTGAACGACTCATTGAGTGACTCATTCAGCGACTGAATCAGTTAAACGTCGGATAGTTGGGTATTTGTTCGAGATCGTGATCCGGAGTGTCGTTGGGTGGTACCGTGACGTGATCAAAGTCCAGTTGAGCACCGTGACCTGCAACAACAACAATAGTTACAACAACAACAACAACAACAACAACAACAACAACAACAACAACAACAATTACCACAACGATAATAACTACAACAACAACAACAACAAAAAACAACAACAACAACAACTCAAACAACAACAACCACAACAACAAAAAACCAACAACACAAACGAAAGTAACTGAAACTGAAAAATTATAACTAACAGAATAACAGTTAGAACAGATAAAAATAACAACAACAACAACAACAATAAAAACAACAACAACAACAACAACATACCTGTAGCAAACTCGCGTCGCTCCTCGATGAACTGCAACTTTTCCTTGGTTAACTTTTCGGTTTCGGCCCGACTTTTCCTCGGGGGCTCGGGCGGGGGCAGCTCGGATTTGGAAACGATTCTGAAAGTTTGAAGAAATTAGGCCATTTCACCTACACCTTAAAGAACAAAGTGCACTTTCAAAATACCAAAGAGAGGGGGAATTCACTTTTCCATCCCCCGTATCGTCCGTTAGTGATGTAGCCACGAACTTTCCTTGATCAAACGACTTCAAGACAGCATCTTTCCCTGATCAGGCAACATTAAAACAGCAACTTTCCCTGATTAGGTAACTTCAAAGCACAAATTTTCCCTGATCAGGAAAAAAGTTGCAACTTTGTTGCAAACACAAGTTGAAACGGACTATGAAGGCACCCTCACTCAAAACCTGATAAATTAACCAAATTTTTTTACCAACTTTCCCTGATCAGGCAGCATCCACCGTGGTGTATCATCGCCGACCACGGGTATCGGCTGAGTGGTGGGTCGTCGCGGTCGACCATCGGCCATCGGCTTCTTCTTCTGGCTGGTCTCGTGGCCGAGTGCCGTCGATTCGTCGATGTTGTCTGCAAGTTCAGAAATTTATTTATTCAAAATAAATTTAAATCTTTCTGTCACATCTTTCTGTCATAATTGTGTTGTGTAAAAAATAGTTGTTATGTTTGTAAATCAGTAAAAGTCTTATCGGTCAATTGGCGAGCTTTCAGAGATGATGGATTGTTATTTGGTAGAAAACATTCAACTAAAAGTGTGTATAATCGAAAATGAACTACTGTTCCGAAGAGCTGCGTGAATTCACGAGAAACAACCGAACGGTGGCAGATTTTTTGTCGAAGAACATTTCGTCTGTGCAGGGAAGAAAATTCACTCTTATCAGACGATATCTTCATCGAAAAAAAATCTGACATCGTGAAGTATCAGTTTGTTTATCAAGAATTCCCGCACCTTTTTGGAACAGTATTTCGTATTCGACTATATTAAAATCGGAACGCCGGCTGAGTCTGGCGGTTAGGGCACTGCACTGGCGGACGAGAAGGGGAGGGAAAAGTGGAATTCCCCCCTCTTTGGCGTTTTCAAAAAGTATAATTTGTTCCCTAAGGTGTAGGTGAAATGGCCTGAAAACTGCCAATTCCCCCTCTTTGACGAAATTCCCCTCCCTTTGGGGATTTAGCTCGTCCGCCAGTGGGGCACTGGACTAGCAATCAAGAGAGTCTTATATAAAACGCATAAGAAAGACGGGTTGACGAAAAATCATGTTTATTACTATTTCACTAACAGTCACAAAAATCCAACCTTTTGGATTCCGTCCAAAAAAGCTAGAAGTGGATACATCTTTACCCTACAACGAAGAGCTGTGGGTTAAACAAACTCTAGATCAAACTCTAAACCAAAAGTGTGACCTACTGGCTGATGGTCGTTAAAGAATATGCCTTGAACATCCGATAGAGTGACTTGGAACTTGATTCCATGATATGCCTTATGGCAAGCACCATTCGTGATTGGGACCCAGCGAAGTCTTAATCCGAGTGAGACAACCCAACAAACAAACAAACAAACAAACAAATCTCTAAATCCTTGTTTTCCAAAAAAACTCGTCAACCTTTCCAGGGCATGACGTAGTCAGTCCTCCAAAGGAAGGGGAATTTTATCAAAGAGGCGAGATATCATAGAAATCAGGCCATTTTACCTACACAACACCTTAAGGAACAAACTACTTTTTGGAAATGCCAAAGAGGGGGGGAGTTCCACTTGTCCTTCCCCCTCTCGTCCGCTAGTGTGCCAACATTTTCTGTGCATGACGTATTCGCATGAAGTGTTCTTGACGACGTCTTGACGGAATTGGGTGACCTGCTGCAGATTCTTCTCCTTTGACGTGGCGTCTTTCAGCAGCTTCAGTTTGGCGGACTCCGTGTCCTCGATGTTGCGGATTTTGGCGCTGAACATTTTCGAAAGTAGATGAGACAATATGTGAGTAATTCGGTCAGTCAGTCAGTCAGTCAAACAATACGTCAGTCAGTCAGTCAAGTCAGCCAGTCAGTCAATCATTGTCAGTCATTAACTCGCTTTGAACACTAACGACAGAACTGAGTGACACCCTAAATGGCTTACACACTGACAACTGACTGACTGACTGACTGACTGACTGACTGACTGACTGACTGACTGACTGACTCACTCACTCACTCACTCACTCACTCACTCACTCACTCACTGACTCACTCACTCACTCACTCACTCACTCACTCACTCACTCACTCACTCTCACTCACTCACTCACTCACTCACTCACTCACTCACTCACTCACTCACTCACTCACTCACTCACTCACTCACTCGCTGACTGGCTGACTGACTGACTGACTGACTGACTGACTGACTGACTGACTGACTCACTCACTCACTCACTCATTGACTCACTCACTAACTCACTCGCTGACTGGCTGACTGACTGACTGACTGACTGACTGACTGACTGACTGACTGACTGACTGACTCAATCACTCACTCACTCACTCACTCACTCAATGCCCAGATCCACTTCGGGTATGCCACACAGCATCTGATTCGAGAGCATGTCTTCCTTCTTCGAACTGGAATAACGTTTCATGCGCTCAGCGGCATCGGCGAAGAGTTTATCTTCGGGATTCTGGTAGACCACCGGTTTGTTGCCCGTGGCGGAGGTGGTGGGCTCAACCTTCCCGGTTGACGACTGCAGTGAGTGAGTGAGTGAGTGAGTGAGTGAGTGAGTGAGTGAGTGAGTGAGTGAGTGAGTGAGTGAGTGAGTGAGTGAGTGACGGAGGGAGTGAAAGAATTCGATTCATGTAAAAGTCACATCTCACAAACCTCCGCTTCATCTCCACCCTTTCGCCGTTGTAGTTCACCTTCAACGAATTTTCGCCTGCAGATTGAGTTTAATTAGGTCACTCACCGTCATAATTATCTCTATCGCTTACTTAGTATCTTAATCACTCACTCACTCACTCACTCACTCACTCACTCACTCACTCACTCACTCCCTTACTCACCTCACTCACTCACACTCACACACTCACTCACCCACCCACTCACTCATCCACCAACATTTCTTCGTCCTCATCGCGCAAATGGCTCTCCTTCGAGAACTGCTGACGGATGGTGTCTTCTAGATCAACATCTTTTCTGAAAAAAAGGTGCATTATAACGAGAACGAGAACAATAAAAAGAAATAATAGGAAATAATCTACAACCAAAACCACCAATATTTCAACCAAAAAATCCTCAACCAGAATCACCACCACTATTTAAACAGCGACAACAACAACAACAACAACAACAACAACAACAACCACAACAGCAATAAAAACACCTACAACAACAACAACAACAACCACTAACAAATCACGACTGCTCAGTGTCTTTAAGTCCACCATACCGCCCTGTTGAAGGTGAAGTGGATCAGAGTTCTTCGAGGACTTCACTTTCTTCTCATCTTTTCCCACGGCCAGTTCCGTCACACTGAAAGCAGAAATCTTCATAATCATGGACCTTAAACGAAAACAATAAAAAAACGCGAAAACGTTAACTATTCCGATCTCACTCTTTCGTGTTCAGCGGTAAAATGCAGACGATTAAACATCCCATTAAAAACGAGAAAATTTCCACGTAAAAAATTTTTAATTTCAATTATAAACTTTTTAATATATGGCAGAAAATTATAATTAATTGCCCTTTCTGTGCACTTACCTCATGCCAGCTGGCCGAGCACGCATCTTCTGCAAATCCTTCACGTCCGCAAGAACAGCGCTGAAAATCCGAGAGCTCAATTAGGATTAACTTGCTTAATAAATAAAAAACGGATCACTGATTTCGAAGCGTCTGAAATGTCACTTTTCTCGAATAAAATATGAAAAATCCACTAAATCCAATACCATGGTTTTGCTTGAAAAAAATCACATTTATTGTTGAAAGCCGATTTTTACTTGACCAAAACCAACTCCAGATTAACTTGTACTTGGCCATGGTTTCTTGTTATCAAAAGTCCATTTTGGGTCCATTACGCACATATGCAATGCATTCGGCGCACCTTTTGTATGTTGTTCAAATGTTCTGTGAAAAAAGATTTTATTTATCGAAAAGTTCAGAACGCTTCAGAAACAGATTCGAATTCAAACTGCGCGCCAAAAACATAGTGACCAACAAGAAACCGGCTTCCCGGTTCTGCAACACCAAAAACCTGCAACACCAAATCTGCAACACCAGGACACTTAGGCTTAGGCTTAGGTGTTGCAGATTTGGTGTTGCAGGTTTTTGGTGTTGCAGAATAGGAGGGAACCCGCAAGAAACCCTGTATAGGCTATATAAACCAACGCGAGACTGGTATCATCCTCATCACCACCACTGCTTCCACCAACGCCCTCATCACCACTCAATGATCCGGAATGTCTTCGTTTGCGGATCGGACGTGATTTGCCGCGTTTCGCCGATTTGAACGAACTCATTGCAAAATCTGATTTCTGAACAGATTTCAGATTTTAAGGCAGATTTTTTCAATCAGATAAATGTGAATCATATGAGAGGAAGAGACGGAATTTTCCAGCACTGTTCTGTGAATTTAAAATCTTTGTTCCCACTATTTTTGGTAACTAAAAAACGGTTAGTCAAATGGTCTAAAAGAGGGGTTATTTCAGTTATCCCTTCTTTCTCGTCCGCTAGTGCTTGTCAGAAAACATACTGAACTGATTTGGGGGCGTTTGGTACCGCATCTTTGGAATAAGACTCTAACTAAAGCAGTAATGTTTCTCTCAAAACTATTAGAAAAATATTTAGAATCATTGAATGAGTTTATGTACTGTCCTTCCTTCCCCTATTGTCGATTTGAGACATGGTTGGTCAATTCCCAGACTCTTGTAAAAAATAAAAAAGTGATTTTTTAGCTATTTCATGATCTCTTCTCGAGTAATGATCTATGCAAAGGTATTTCAAACAAGTCACAAGTAGCGTTATTAAACCACTGCGATCAAACGCTAAAATCATGAGTATTATTCCAACCAAAACATCCGTCATTTATTTCTTTTTTGTTGTTCAAGTTTTGATTGTGTGAGGATTATGCCTTATGTAACAAATACATTATATAATATAATCACATTTACCGACAGTTATTTTGTGATAGAATAGGTTGGGAGGATTATATTTCAAAAACTATTTTGAGATAAGGTATGGAAAATAACATGTTGCTGTATTTTGTGATGTAAATCCATGAATTATAATTAATATTCGAATAAAATAAGGCGATGGGTAAGATGAAATCTTCAAAGGATATGAGGTTACAGATCATAAAAACCGGTCTACAATATTTATATAATGTGATATACGGGCCCGGCCCAAAAAAAATCCAAACCAAAAAAAATCCATGCCAAAAAAAATCCATACCAAAAAAAATCCACCCAAAAAAAATCCATACCAAAAAAAATCCACCCAAAAAAAATCCATACCAAAAAAAATCCATCTACATTTTGCTATACCAGAAAAAATCCATCTACATTTTTGCTATACCAAAAAAAATCCATGATGAGTTTTGTTTTACCAAATTATGTGTATTCGCTGTACCAAAAGCAATGAAGGTGTAAATGAGCAGCGTATTTACAGTATGTACATAAACATATCTATAAGTTAACTCTTCAGAAATATAATTTTCTGAGGGTTGAGGGGTCATTTTTTTCGAAAATTCAATAACCTGTTGTCATAGGTCATCCAAACCATATTAACCCTAAAATCGATGATAATTAACGTTTTTCACATGTCCGGTGGCAAAAACCGCCGCTGCGCCAGCCGTGGTACGCGTGGGGTTTCACTGACGGATGAGCCAAATCTCCAAAGGGAGGGGAATCTCTTCAAAGAGGGGGAATCGGCAAAAAAAGAGGCCGTTTTATCTACATCTTAGAGAACAAACTCTAGTTTAAAAAACGTCAAAGAGGGTTGAATTCAACTTTTCCCACCCCTTCTCGTCCGCTGGTGTACGTATGTATATTGATCTTTTAAACTTGAAACAAAGGGCCATCGCACGGGCGGACGACCTAATCCTCCAAAGGGAGGGGAATTTTTCCAAAGAGGGGGAATTCGCAGATATTTGGTCATTTTAACTACACCTTAAGGAACAAACTATACTCTCTGAAAATGCCAAATAGGGGGGAATTCCACTTTTCCCACCCCTTCTCGTCCGCTAGTGGGCCATCGGTCCACATAAAACGATAGTTTTCAACTGACAGATTTCGTTGCTTAAATATACTTTGTTTCCGTAAACATAATAAGTGAGTTAATCTTCGTTGATACGATGGTTGAGAACTGTCTTTGTGCTTCCTCAAGGTCAAACGCTTCAGAACGCCTAACCGTCCTTATTATGCAACCGTTTTTAACGAGGATCTAACATGGAAAATGAGTAAAAACAATACGGCGATGCCTGATAGAAGTCCCATATCAATCAACGTTATAAGTCACATTATCTTCCTTTGATTGATATGGGACTTCTGACTTATAACGTTGCAAACACTGAAGATTCATGCACTGGACATGTATAATGAGAGACACTTATGATCTTTGATATAAAGGGGACTTATCCCTTTCGGAATCACTGTTATAAGGTCAAACAGAAAATACGTTATAAGCTAATGTGCGAAGCGGATGACATGAATTTTTCATAGACATTAGAACAATATTGATCATAATTTATACTTCATAAACTTTTCATCAATGCACATTTATTTTATCAGTTTCATTATAGCGAGAAATAGCCAGTTATTTTTATTTGTCATCCGCTACAAGTATAAAATTATATGTACGTAATGTACATACTGTAAATACGTGTTACGTTCTAAATTGACTCATACCTGATCATGGTCATATTATACGTTCACGCACAAATTACAATGGATTTTTTTTGGTATGGATTTTTTTTGGTGGATTTTTTTTGGTATGGATTTGTTTTGGGTGGATTTTTTTTGGTATGGATTTTTTTTGGTATAAGCAAATCAGGGATTTTTTTTGGTTTGGATTTTTTTTGGTACACCATCGTGATATACAAATACAATGCAAATGCTCAAGAAAAGGGTGTGTCAAATAAAACAATGAGGCCAATTGTTTTTTTCTTGTTTAATTTTTTTCAAAGCTTTCATAAAAGGCCAAAAAAACTTAAAAAAAATTGAAAGGGACATTTATGTATTTAGAAATGTATCTTACAAAATAGATGTACATTTTTGTATTATTTTTTTGTAACGTTAGACATCATACTGAACAGTGAACAGGAGCTCACAGGTCCAAAACCAATTATTATTGATTTATCCACCAAATAACTCAAAAAATTGACCAAATTTTTTTTGACATACCCTGCTCATGAATCAGTTCAACACAAAAATTCATAAAGTGAGTTAACTATCACTCACAGAATATCAATAAATATAATAAATACGCTCAGTAATAGTCAAAATAACGGGATGAAATATTAATATCACAGCTTGTGGTTAACGACAGAATAGAATATGTGTAGTGTAGGTATGAATCGACATTTAGTAACCAAACGTGGCAAGCCTAAACCTGAAGAGACTTGAAATTGAACGTACCAAGGGCGAGGGACGCGCACAGGCACAAGGTTACCTTAAAATATGATACCCAAATCAAAAGGCGAGGGACAGTACAGCACACAAGCTTACCTTGAAAATATGAGACCAGATTAAAAAGGCACTCAATTTTTTTTTTCAAATACTTGAATTGTCTCACATTTCACACAGCTCTTCACGGGTACAGAACCCAGTAATCCTTGGTATGTTCAGGTCTTGTTCAGTAGAGGACTGACTTCAAAAAGGTTAACAGCACTGGAAACCGGAAGATTATAATTTTGTAGATAATATAAATAACGTATGGCTCACAGTTTTCTAGAATATCCACAGTTTGTACCAGCCGGGGTTGGGGTTAAGTACATAGGTAAGTAGTAAATGGGGCACCATAAAGCATAAACACTACGGTATGATATAAATAGGAATAAAATGTAATTAAATGAAAATAAATAAGTGAATATCACTGATTTGAATATTACCTTTTGTATCACTCATACTCATCCAATGTAAGAATACGAATAAAATTGCACTATAATTTGCAATATGAAAAATAAAACTGGGCTCAGTGTATAGCTTTATCAAAGTATAGGTTACTCGTTACTAGCAGCAAAACTTCACTTATGATGCAACCTAATGATACCTGACTTATGATAGTTCGAAAACACGTTAGCAGACTTGATTTCAAACTTACAAGAAATGTGTTGAAACTACACTGCAGCTTAATTTTATACCCTAAACCACCAAACATGATAAGATACAGGAAATTTTTGGTCCGGAATGTTTCTGAACTGAATCCCCCCAAAAGATTTTCAGAAAACAGTCAAATCACAGTATCAAGTAACAGTAACCCTACTTTGATCAAGCTACACTACAATAATCCACTAGCGGAAAATCCTCCATAAGAGGGGAAACATCCCAAAGAGGGGGGAATTTGCAGAAATTAGATCATTTTACCTACACCTTAAGGAACATACTGTACTTTTTGAAATCGCCAAACAGGGAGAATTCCGCTTCTCCCACCTTCTCGTTCGCTAGTGCAATCATCACTGGAACATACCCTCGGTCACAATCTGTCCGACACTGATCCTGTCATTCTCCATCTCCTCACTGCTCCTCATCTCCTCACTCCTCCTCTCCTGCTCCCTCTCACTGATCCTCAGATGATCCGCCAGATCGGCACTGATTTTCTTCAAACTTTTATCCCCACCGCCAAACAACGTTCTCGACGAGTCTTCATTAACAATGACGCCATTTTCACCACCCTCGAGCGATATGGAATGAGAATTCAAATTTGGCGCGCTTTTCACTAATTCAAATTTTCGCAGCTCCGCCTCCAGAGATTGATATTCGGACTCGAGAGTGCCGATATCATCGTCCATACGATGGAATTCAGACTCGGGTGTCAACGACTTTTCTGGTGAGCTTGTTGTTGTTGTTGTTGTTGTTGTTGTTGTTAACGCAGATGTTGTTGTTGAGATTTGGCCATCCTCCACCACCACCCGACCATTAGCCGTTCCATGTTCTTTTTCGCCGTTTGCTGGTGGTGCCGATATTGACTTGGTCAATTTTGAATTCAAATTTGGCGCCGGCGCGCTGAGATTTGAATTCGGCGCCAAATTTGAATTTGTTGACGACGTGGAGTCGTCGAGTCGACGGCGCGTTTTGGCGACTGATTGACGGAGTCTGAAAAACAATTAAATGAAAGGTTTGAATCGGGAAAAATTTAAACTCGGCAATTTATTATATTCATTTTTCAACTCTAAAGTGAATGAATTTTTTTACCAACTCCATCGAAATACAAAGAAAACTTTAATTCGATGGATCATTTCTTCCCACTGCCGGACTGGTCAAACCTCCAATGAGAGGCCAATCTTTCCAAAAAGGGAATTGTCCGAAATTAAGCGGTTTTACCTCTACTCTACTTACACCCTAATAATTAATTAACAAACTCAAATTTTTTGAAACACCAAAGAGGAGGGAAATCCACTTTTAGCACCCCTTCTCGTCCGGTAATGACTCCTTCAGTGGGCGTACCATGCATGCGTGTGGGCAACCACTTGACTTTGCTTACTTTTATCACGTACGCTGTTTTAATCTGTCTTCCTTGTTCATTTAGTGGCATTCGTAAATTGTAAGATCGATTATATGTATGCGAAATGAGTCAACCCCATTGAAGCTGAAAAATAAGTTATCGAACCTGATGGTCATTTGAATGAATTTGGTCACAAAATCGTCAACATTGGCCAACGTGGATGGCAGATCGGGCGTCGACATTCGATAGGCGGCACGGATCTGCGCGATGCATCGATTCAGCAGGTAAACGGCGTACTCAAATGCTTCACGTGGTTGACCTTTCGGGAACAGCGGGCAGCTGAAATTTTTCCACCAATTTAGTTGAAGTCCTGAGAACTAAGAATCTTACTTAGAACTAGGCAGATGTTTCACTCTATACTATTCGTCAGGTTCTTCAGTAATAAACAACAAACGATATAATGACTAAACTTGACGAACTTACTTAACTCAACGGTGGAATATTGAGTATTAATGCGACTGTCCTTGCCAAAAAATGAGCCTGAGCTCAAATAATCGACTACAGTATAGCAAATTCAGTACAAAATTTGCAAACTACATAATACATATATTTTATAATCAATAATCAATTGAGCAGTTATTTCCACCAACACTCGTTGTTCGGCAATCAGCTCGGGCGATTGGATATCGATGATGAGCGATTGTGAGGATCGGAACACGGGTCGATACCTCAAATATAGGACAATCAACAAAACAAACGTAAGCGATTGAGTGAGTGAGTGAGTGGGTGAGTAAGTGAATGAAAAAAGTGAGTAAGTGGGTGAGTGAGTGATTGAGTGAAAAGTATAACCTACTAGAGAATCAAAAAAATATTCGGCTTTTTTCTGATGGTTCAAAAAACGTCTAGAACTATGACACACAGGTCAGAAAGCCATCAATCAGTGGGTCATCATCAACTCCACAATGACGGTCTACCAATCAGTCTGTCCGAATCAGTCAAACTAAGCATGACTTTCTATCAGTCTCAGTCAGTCAATCAACTAGTCAATTCAGCAGACGATGCGTTAACATAGAAATCGAAAACTAATAAAAAATTCCTGAATATAAGATTGTTCTTATAAAATAAACCACAACCTGAGCGGTGTATCGAGTATTACCGACAGAATCATGATCAGATGCAGTACATAACCGATGGCTACGCCCGTGTGCAGCACGTGATGACCTGCACCTGAAATATTTTAAAAGGTGTTTAATTTTTGTGAAACGTTTGAAAAATTATATTACGTCTTGTCCCACAAGTGTATAAACAGACACTTTTCGACAACCAATAATTTTTTTTGTTGGGTCTAATCTAAGCCTTAGCATAGTGCGGGTGTTTAGATGATATGAAGTCTGTCTGATGAAAAACAATCAGTCAATATTCAACCCAATAAATGTATTTGAATTCAACCTGGTTCGACCCTACCACCAAGGTTGTGAACTGAAATTAGTATGGTCGGTTAGTCCGTTCAACCTTCATTTGTACTTTTTAATCTTAATAAGAAGCTTCGCAGGTGATCACCATGAGAAGGGAAAATATTATCTAAGCTTATTACAACAAGAGAATCGGATTCTCTGTTCGTCTTGAAGTCTTGAAAGCCTGACAAACTATATGGTATTTTGTGAAAATTTGATTATACTCTTCTATACGTAAAAATATATTAATTAAATGAAACCACACCAACCAAATAAGAAATCACTTCTGGCCAGGTGTATTCCGTTGATCACCGACGAGCTCGTTGGCGTACAGCTGCATTTGCCACTGCCAACAGCCACAATCGGATTCAGTCCCTCCATGCCCGTTATGGGATAAACATAAAACATGAGCTGTTTGATGAACAACTCGTGACGTGTGATCAAGCGTGAAGTGTCCGTTATGCATTGTTGACTGAAAACAAAAAATTATGGAGAGGCTAAATAATATTCGAATTTATTGGAAATGAAACGCGCTGGGATGAAATACCTTATTTTGAGTATTTAACTATTTTTAACAGAGTATGTTAAATAAATAAATAAAAAATAGACCGTTTTGTTTTTTTTATTTGTTTTTTCTCTTTAATTCAGGATGGTTTCTTAAAAAGCGCCTACGGTTGTTTGTGTGTGTGTTGTTTGTGCGAAAAAGGCAAAAGTTTTACATGGTAAATTTTTTGCAGGCCGATTTTCAACATTTCCGTCCTATTTATTATTATTTTTCCATTTATTATTATTTTTCTTGAATCGGTTGTTGAAGTTTAATGGGTGTTGTTGTTTGTTTATTTGTATTTCGTAAATTTGGTGCTTTTGCCGTATGTATCTTTCAGTTCGAAAGATACATTTCAAATGATTTGAAATGTATCTTTCGAACTGAAAGATACATCTGGCAAACGCACAAAATTTGATATGTATCTTTCAATGTTTCACACCTGAATGCGACGAATGAATACACATAATATAAAGATCATATACACAAGTTTAATGATGAGTTGATGACAAATCGAATCACCACAATAACAGTTTGCTTTTATTTCCATCCCAAAATACAAAGCCGAAAAAATTTTAGTACCCGAACCCGGCGGATTGGTGGATCATTAATCATAGCGATTATCTCTTACCCTTTCAATGTTGAATTTTTGCCAATGCCGAAAAACAATAAATTTCGGCATTATTTCTTCGTTGAAATTTTGAAGTTTTCGATGTTTTTCAAGTTCGTTCGAAAAAAAAATAAAACAAGGAAAAACAAGGAAAAAACAATTGGGCCAATTGTTTTATTTAACATACTCTGATTTTTAATCAAGCATCATCATAAAATAAAATGTTTTCGGTCACCCATTCAGTGATCCACTTCGAACATCAAAGAAAAACAAGAAGAAGAAACTATTGGATATTATATTAATGAAGACGATGTATAAATAAGGGATGATGATAGGTGTGATTTTATGATTTTTACGACTTATACAACTCCGCTAATGTGAAAAATTGAATGAAATCAAATGTTGCTCGTCTAGTCTAAAGCGTAGGGCACTATCCTCAAAAACCGGTTTTCCTAAGCTCGAAACCTGACTTGAGACACAGATCCTGCGGCGTTGCTCTGGGGTTTCTGCCATTGCCCGTCAGTTCATTCAACTCTCTGGCCACTACGAAAACACCATTTTGATATGGTATTAAAGTGCCTTATGAATTCAGTTAATGAAGATGTCAAAGTAAAAAAAGTCCAAGTAAAAAATTTTGAAACCAAACCGTAATAAAAGCGTTGATTTCTGTCTCTCGACGCACTCGCTGTTGGTATCAACAATCTGACGTCGAAAATCCACAACCGTCTGTCGTTGATTTTCATGCTCCTGAAGGAAAAAATAATGCTCTTAAAGAACTTCAATTAGTTTCGTGCGATCTCTGTGAGAAAATAATTTTATAAAAAATATATAACTTAACTCAATGATTAATAAATATATTGGATAACATGAAAAAGCTAACGATACTTCAGCTACAATGAATCAAATCCAACCCGACGCCGACATCACATTCAGTTATAACGTTCTCTCATAAAACTAATGAAGCATCGTTTTCTAACCTAACAGTAACAACAGCGTTAACAAACAAATATCCATTTGAATGATCGTTTAGAAACGTGTGCATTCGTTCAACAATTAATAGTGAAATGAAAAATATGAAGTTATGAATATATGAAGAAACCATTACAAAGTAGAGAAACACCTGTCTGAGTCGCATTAACGCGAAATTGGCTGTTCGCGTTTTTCGTCGAAATACGTCGAGTTGAGATTCGAAATCGGTGACTACTTGACGACGTGACGCGATCGATACCGCCTGAGAAAAAAGTTAGAGTCAGTGAGTGAGTGGGTGAATGAGTCAGTGAGTCAGTAGGAGAGTCATTAGATGAGATGAGCAAGTGAAGTGGGAGAGGTGAGTGATGAAGAATAAAGTAACTGAGTAAGTAGATTAATGGGCAAATAAGTGGACAAGTGAGTGAGTGAGTGAGTGAATGAGTGAGTCGGTGAGTGACCAAGGAAACGGGTGAGGAGGCAAACAGTCAATGATTGAGTTGAGAGTTATGAGAAGACAATTAAATTAGTGAGTAGATACGAGTGTAACTGACTCAATTTAGCTGCACTTCGCGATGCTCATGAAATTCGGCCGAAGCCTCACAAACGGTTATCGCTATCGGGGGTTAACGAACAGTACAACTGTCAAACCAACCATATCATTCCCGCGTTCACTTGATTCACAGCGTGATTGGATGGATGCCCGTAGTTCGTTAACCGACTTCTCGGCGGACTGTACAGCCGATATGAGTTTTCGTAGTCTGAAAAGGGATAATCCGAGGGAAAGGAATACTCCCCTCACCACAACTCACTCAATTACTAACTCACGAAATTGGTTGATTCATTCATTAGCTGGAATCTACTCTAATTAACAGTCTAGTTCAAAGATGGATAGAGGCCTCGAGGTAGATGGGATGGTACAAAATTAGGATTTCTATTTGGGCTAAATTTGGGAAAGTATAACCACTTCGGCGCACGTCACGCGCACAGGGCGTACTTTCGGCGCACGTGCACCAGCGGTAATCGCGACCCGTCGACCGGTCGACCGAGATCGGTCGACCGGCCATTTGGAGGTTTTTAGGCTGCCTACATAGCTGGATAGGTTTAGAAGGCTAGGCATGAGCATCAAAATTAGGTTTCTGTGTAGGCTTAGGCTTAAGCTTAGGTTTTTGCGATAGGCTCGAGCGCTACGCGCCCGAGCCCATACAAAAACCTAAGCCTAAGCCTAAGCCTACACAGAAACCTAATTTTGATGCTCACACCTGCCAAACTGTTAGTATAGTGCTCCAGAATAACTTTTGTAAACTTAAGTCGGTGCTAGGAACTAAGCCGAAGCCGTACAAACAATATCAAAATTCTGGGTCGACGGGTCGACGACGGGTCGACGGGTCGCGATAGCCGTGCACCAGCCTGCCTTCTATAGAAGGGTGCGCTGCGCACGTGCGCCGAAATCACGCGTGCTCCGTGCGCTGAAGTATAATTCCCGCTTTACCAAACCTTATCTGACACAAGCTTACTAAACTCATCCGAAACCAACCGTTGCCAGTCGAAATTCGAATAAGACGGTCGCGGGCTCGGCAGCAGTTCTTCGGCCAATTCGACCGGCACCAACGCGCCCGTGCCACTGTACTGCATCGTGGGAATGCGAGACATAATTACACCACATTTGATTGAGTATTATTGATGATCATCCCATTTGTTTTAATATTAATTAATTAACTGGGTTTTGTTTTTTGTTTTTTAATGAATAAAATAATTTTTTAATAAAAATTGCGGATGTTCAGCAAGTTGTCAGTTGTAAACCAAAACGTAATTTTTATGGTATTTAGCAGTGATCGATAACGAAACGAAATTTCGTTAAGCATGCGAAACGAAAGCTCCTAGCGAAATCGTTACTTCGTTTCGCAAGTATGCGAAACGAAAGCCTGGAATTTCGTTTCGTTTCGTTTCGCATGTTATCGATCACTGGTATTTAGAACTGTGATTACCTTTACACTTTTGACACTTTACCGTAACCCAAAAAGATTACGGTAATCATTTTAAATTTTATTGTTAATAGGGATAATTTTATTTTTTTCAAACATTTTATGCGAATTCATTTGTTTGAACGCATTGTTGTAATCCAAATTTACTTGTCGTTTTTACTCGAATTCGAATTAGGGGAATCAATCACTTTTATAACTCAATCACTCACTCACTCTTTCACTAACTCACTCACTCACTCACTCATTCACTCACTAATTCACCCATTAACTCGCTCACTCACTGACTCACTCGCTTACTCACTCACTTAAACATTCAATCACTCACTTAATAACCCACTCACTCATTCGCTCGTTTGCTCACTCACTCACTCAATCATTCACTCATTCACCCGCTCGCTCTCTCGCTTGCTCATTCATTCACTGACTGATTGACTGACTCAATCATTCAATCTCTTATTCACTCACTCACTCACTCACTCATTCATTCAATCACTCACTCACTCACTCACTCATTCACTCACTCCATTGCTCACTCACTCACTCACTCATTCACTCACTCACTAACTCTCTCACTCACGCGCTCACTCAATCTCTAGTTAACTGACTGGCTGATGGATTCATTCACTCAATCCTTTATTCACCCATTCATTGACTCACTTACTCGCTCATTCACTGACTCATTCACTCACTCATTCAGTCAGTCAGTCAGTCACTCCCTCACTCACTCATTCAGTCACTCACACCGTCACACTGTCACTCATTGACTAACTCCCTCACTCACTCACTCACTCACTTGTTCACTCACTCACTCACTCCTTCACTCACTCACAGCCTCACTCACTCACTCACTTTTTCACTCCCTAACTCACTCATTCATTCACTTTCTCACTCAATCACTCACTCAGTCACTCTGTCACTCAGTCACTCAATCACTCACTCACCCAATAAACAGCTTTCTCAGTCACCTACTTAAACACTTAACCTCTCACGTATTCATTGCCTTACTCATTCATTCAATTGATCATTCATTCGTTCATTCACTGTCTAACCCACTCACTCACTCTCTCATTCAGTCAATGAGTCAGTTAGTCCTTCAGTCAGTCAGTCAGTGAGTCAGTCAGTCAGTCAGTGAGTCAGTCAGTCAGTCAGTCAGTCAGTGAGTCAGTCAGTCAGTCCAAATCAGTACGAGTAAGTGAGTAAGTGAGTGAGTGAGTGAGTGCGTGTGTGAGTGAGTGAGTGAGTGAGTGAGTGAGTGAGTGAGTGAGTGAGTGAGTTAGTGAGTGAGTCAGTGAGTGAGTCAGTCAGTCACACGGTCCGTGAGTCACTGCCTCATTCACTCACTCAGTATTCATGGTCATACCATAACTTTGTCATGTGTACATATGCTTTCGTATGTCATGGGCCTGGCCCTAATAAAATGAAATAAAAATGAAGTTAGTCAGTCAGTCAGTCAGTCACCAACTCATTCACCCAACAAACAGTCACTTTCTCACTCACTTAATCAATTACTTTGAACTCTCACTTATTCTTTCAATTGATCACTTACCCATTCACTCACTCTCTCACTCATTGTCTCAATCACTCACTCATTCACTCACTTATTCATTAAGTCACTCACTCACTCATCTAATTACTCACTTACCTGACTTGCAACTTATTCTTGTTTTCCAACTGTGCTTATCGAACAAACAGTTCGCACAAATGTGTTTTGCAAATCAGTTAACTTTTTTTCCCAACACCATTTTACAAGCATTGCAGGGCGCAAATGCAGAAGCTGATGTTTCAATT
>OZ038447.1:28597184-28619684 GCA_964036265.1 Daptonema setosum | reverse complement strand
TTCGGCGCGTGATTTGAATTTCGTGTGATCGATGACCTGAATCAGTCAGTCAGTCAATCAATCAGTCAGTCAGTCAGTCAGTCAATCAGTCCGTCAGTCAGTCAGTCAATCAATAAGTATTCAGGCCAGTCAGTCAGTCAGTCAGTCAGTTAATCAGTCAGTCAGTCATTCAACCTTGGTTCTGACACCCAAGTCCTGTGCACGCTCAATACCCCTGACGCCGGGTCTGTTGCTAATGACAAGTGCAATCTGACACACCGATGAATTATGTGATGCATTGATGAGCGACTCCATGTTGCTGCCTGCAACAACAACATTGGCTCAATGACAACAACAACAATAACAAAAACAACAACAACAACAATAACAAAAACAACAACAACAACAACAACAACAACAACAGCAAAAACAAAAACAACAACAACAACAATAACAAAAACAACAACAACAACAACAATAACAAAAACAACAACAACAACAAACTCACCGGTTCCGGATATGAGTATGGCGACCTTCTTCATCTGCGGCTCGGTCTCATCCCCGCTGATCGGTTCATCATTAACAGTGATGGCCGGTGGGGTCATTCTGTCGACTGATGAAGAGCGTGAGGTCACTTGTTCGAAACCTTGTTGAACGTTCGACAATATGACAGGCTCCTGGTCTGAAAGTGAGTTTATGTCAGAAACTTGTTTCAGAAACGGTTCATGCCTGCTTCATGAGAACCACCTAAATTTGAACTTGATATAAGCAATTTCAACAAAAACATCAACAACCACAAACCTCTCACAAATTTTCTGAAAAGCAACAGTCGCATGCCACTAACCCAGCTCGCGGCGACACATGGTTCCAATGACGTAATGTTTGACGAATTTGAAGGCGTCATAATCGCGTGGTCTCACGATCGCCACCATTCCGATGCCACAGTTGAAGGTGCGTAGTAGGGAGTTGAGTGAGACGGTAGCGATCGAGTTGAGCCAGTGGAATACCTGATGTGAGTAGGTGAGTGAGTGAGTGAGTGAGTGAGTGAGTGAGTGAGTGGGTGAGAGAGATAGCATACCTCTTGTTTCGGCCATTTGCAGCAATCCACTTGCGCGCACAGACCGGCAGGAATCACCTGAATTTGAACTTGACATAAGTAATCGCAACAACAACAACAACAACAACAACTACAACAACAACTACAACAACAAAAACCACAACAACAACAACAACAACAGCAACAACAACAACAACAACAACAACAACAACAACAACAACAACAACAACAACAACAACAACAACAACAACAACAAAAACAACAACAACAACAACAACAACAACAACAACAATAACAACAATAACAACAAAAACCACAAAAACAACAACAACAACAACAACAACAACAACAACAAACCCTAGACAGGTTCTCAGCCAGTCCACCGCCAGTGATGTGGGCTAAGGCCAGGATCTTGTTGGCCCGAATCAGCGGAAGCAGTTGCTTGACGTACAAGGTAGTTGGTGTCAGCAGTGATTTACCTGAGATCATACATTGATGCGCTCACTTACTCACTCACTCACTTACTCAATCACTCATCTACTCACTCATTTACTCACTCACTCAGCTTGTACCTTTACTTACTCCCTCGTCAAGATTGTTTACCTTACATAATAATGTTGAATGACTTCCATACACCAAATAGTCTATCAGTATGTTGTTAGTGGCTCACTCGCTCACTCTTTTACTCACTCACTCACTCACTCACCGAGTGTGGTCACTGGATCCCACGGGCATGGAATGTCGAAATGGAAATCGCCTTTGAAATGATCGTTGAGTATCTTTCGAACGAGACTGAATCCGTTGCTGTGAAGTCCGGACGATGGCAGGCCGATCACCAGGTCACCAACGGACATGCTGCAGTGAGTGAGTAAGTAAGTAAGTAAGTGAGTGAGTGAGTGAGTGAGTGAGTGAGTGAGTGAGTGAGTGAGTGAGTGAGTGAGTGAGAGGCCAACCTATCAACAAGCGGTAGCTTCGGATGTACTCCCGACTCGAGTGCTCCAATGATGGTGCCGGCAATATCCCATTGCGAATCGCCGTAAACACCCGGCATCTCGGCAGTTTCGCCACCTAAAAGTAAAAATACCCATATTAACACGTAAAATATCGAAAACCGGAAATTTTTACCTAGTTAGCCCTTACTTACTTAATCTTAACTTTACCCCACTAAAGATATTATTCGGATAAAAATTCTTGGTCGTTCAACTTTATCATGACTTAATTTTGGTAATTGATTCTCATAATCTAATTTAATAGCTAGTATACGCTATAGATTATGTAACTGTCTATGACATTAGTAAAAGTTATCATGTCGAGAGTCGAACCCGCGAACACATTGTTTACAACCGTCACTCTTAACCACTTACCTACAAGCGCACAACCAGCTTGTCTGCACGCCTCGGCCACGCCCTCAACGATCTTGAACGCGATCATTGAGTCTAACTTTCCAGTGACGTAGTAATCTAGAAAAATGTTTAATCACTCACTCACTTGATCACTCACTCATTCAATCAATCACTAATTCACCCACTCACTTACTCATTCACTCACTCACTGACACAATCACCCACTCACTTACTCATTCACTCACTCACTGACACAATCACCAACTCACTGACGCAATCACCCACTCACTCATTCACTCACTCACCCAAAAATGCGAGTGGTTCAGCACCATGGCAGAGAATGTCGTTGGCACACATCGCTACCAGATCTTGACCGATTCCGGAGTAGTAACGGGTGATCGTAGCAAGCTGAAATAGTGAGTGAGTGAGTGAGTGAGTGATTGAGTGAGTGAGTGAGTGAGTGAGCGAGTGAGTGAGTGAGTGAGTGAGTGAGTGAGTGAGTGAGTGAGTGAGTGAGTGAGTGAGTGAGTGAGTGAGTGAGTGAGTGAGTGAGTGAGTGAGTGAGTGAGTGAGTGAGTGAGTGAGTGAGTGATTGAGTGAGTTAGTGAGTGAGTGAGTGAGTGAGTGAGTGAGTGAGTGAGTGAGTGACAGACTGAGTCAGTGACTAACCTCAAGTTTCGTGCCGACACCATCCATGCCCATCATCAACACTGGCTTACGGTAGCCAGCGGCGGCCAGATCAAACTCGGCGGCAAAACCACCAATCAGGGAACCTGTAGTAATGACTGATTGATTGATTGACTGAGTGACTGACTTAGTGACTGACTGAGTGAGTTACTGACTGCGTGACTGACTGAGTGAGTGACTAACCTTTGACGGCACACCCACTCCTGCGTGTCATTTGACATACTGGTTTCAACATCTGCACCAGTTTGTTGCCTTCATCGATTGACACGCCCGCGGCTGCATAGGCACAACTGCAAAGATAGGCTGATTGATTGACTGGCCCAATGCCTGACTGACTGAAGGAATGACTGACTGAATGAAAGACCGACTGACTGACTCACCCACTCCATGATATGCCTCATTCATTAACTTCCACACTCCATATTGAATCAGTCTTTATCTATTGCACATTCACCTCACCACCTTTATCTATCTATCATTCACTCACTCACTCACTTAATCACCCAATCAATCACTCACGCAACCAACGGATTTTTTGTCGATGCCTTCATTGCGATATCATGTCGATAGAAAGCGCCATCGAAGCGTACGTAAGCGGCGTTTTCGGTTGCCGTCTGACGGGCCTGCAACATAACACTATCCGTAACATAACATTCTCCTTAATATAGCATAACATAACATTATATGTAGTTAAGTGGTCAGATGCTGGCCTACCAAGTCAGAGCATCTGGGTTCGAAACCGACATAATGGGGTTTCACGTTTAGCCTTCTGATCAATGGATGATTTAAAATGCACTTCGATTTTTATGAAAAATACTTATATTTTTGTATATTTCACTACAAGAAATCTTTACCAAACTATTCCCCAACCTGTTGCAGGGTATCAGCAACGGCGATCACATTGACCACACGACCGCCTTGCGCCGTCAGGGAACCTTCCTTGTTCAGACCCGTACCGGCGTGGAGTACATACTCCGTAGTGGTGTCGGTCAGGTCGAGTGCTGTGAGTGAGTGAGTGAGTGAGTGAGTGAGTGAGTGAGTGAGTGAGTGAGTGAGTGAGTGAGTGAGTGAGTGAGTGAGTGAGTGAGCGAGTGATTGGGTGAGTGAGTGAGTGAGTGAATGAGTGAGTGAGTGAGTGAGTGAGTGAGTGAGTGAGTGAGTGAGCGAGTGATTGGGTGAGTGAGTGAGTGAGTGAATGAGTGAGTGAGTGAGTGAGTGAGTAACAACCATCATACTAAGTGAAAGCCAACCGATTTTGTGTCCCTTGGTTATCGATCCAGGGTAGCCTTCGCTTACAACCACTACGTCGCACACCTGAAGACAGTCATTACTGTTCACCTGATACATGAGCCATATACCTTTTTGCACTCACTCACTCACTCACTCAAAATCTCTTATTGACTTGTTCACACACTCACTCACTCACTCACTAATCCCTCACTTACTCACTCACTCACTCACTCACTCACACATTGACTCATTCATTCACTCACTCACCGATTTGCCAGTCATCCACTGTACGTTCAGATCGACGAGTTGACAGTGACGTGGGTCGCAGCACGCCTTCATTACTTCAATTAGTGGAGTGGTCAGGAGTGGGAGGACCACCTGAAATTATTATTATTATAATTAATTGATTAACGTTTAATTATTTACAAATTTATATTATATTACGTATCAGAACGTGCTTGACGCATTCAGCCAGCAATACTGGTCAGTTAATTGGTCGGATGTCAGTCTGTCAGTCAGTCAGTTTGTCATGTTTTTCTTTCAATCAGTATTTCAGTCATCAGTCAGTCAGTCAACAAGCCTGTGTTTCCGGGTCGCCAAACCGACAGTTGAACTCCAGTACTTTCGGTCCGTTTTCCGTCAGCATAATGCCGGCAAACAGCACACCTGAAACAAACAGTAAAACAATGATGATAAACAGTAAAACAGTGATAATAAACAGTAAAGCAATGATAATAAACATGACAGCAATGATAATGAACAGTATAGCAATGACGATAAACAGTAAAGCAATGATAATAAACAGTAAAGCAATGATGATAAACAGTAAAGCAATGATGATGAACAATAAAGCAATGATGAAAAACAGTAAAGTAACGATAGTAAACTGCAAGGCAACCATGTAATCTTGATGAAGCGGTAAAGCTTCAAGCTTACATCACAGATTTGATGAGTTCAAAGTCTTGTTTTTCTTTTTCCTACGTGTGCCCAAAAATAGGTCGTATTTCATTTGTTATTTAATTACTTCTTCATGTTATTCACCATTTCAACATCAACGTTATGAGTCAACCTTTGAACACGATTCCCTCCTTGTTGAGTCCGTGGATCATTCGGTTGATGATGTGCTCTTCGATGTACTCCATCTCGGAGGCAGATACCATGGGACATGGACAGTACGCGCCCATACCACCCGTGTTGGGGCCTGTGAGTGAGTGAGTGAGTGAGTGAGTGAGTGAGTGAGTGAGTGAGTGAGTGAGTGAGTGAGTGAGTGAGTGAGTGAGTGTTTGGAGTGCGATTGTAGAATGAGGATCAATTAACTGCAATTCTCCACTGATATGAATAATCCAATACACTTTGCATTACAAGTTCTGCAAAAAACTCAAAAGATTTGCATCGGGCGGGAACCGAACCCGGGCCGCCCGCGTGGCAGGCGAGCATTCTACCACTGAACCACCGATGCTACATGTATTGAACATTATGACACTGCATCATTTCTTTATATTTCATTCCTCGGTACGATGCAATAGAAAAATAAATGTGACTGACTTAGTTATTTGTGAGTACGGTAGTCAGTGAGTGAGTGAGTGAGTGAGTGAGTGAGTGAGTGAGTGAGTGAGTGAGTGAGCTAACCCTTATCACCATCCATCAGTCTCTTGTGATCCTGAACGGGTGGCATTATTTTCGTTGTAACACCATCAGTGAAGGCCATCACCTACATATAAAACATTTATCCAACAATATAAATATATCACTAAATAAAAATAAAAAGGTATGAATACAACAATATGTGACAGTTGCATATTCAGCAATAACAACAACTACTGAAACAACAACAACAAACAACTTCAACAACACAACAAACAACAACAGCAACCACAACAACAACAACAACAACCAACCAACCAACTACTGAAACAACAACAACAACAACCACAACAACAACAACAACAACAACAGCAACCACAACAACAACAACAAGACAACAACAACAACAACCAACTACTGAAACCACAACAACAACAACAACAACAACAACAACAACAACACTGCCAACCACAACAACGAACCGATATCTCTGGTCCTGTCAGTGACTCTTCAAGCAGGGTGATGTCACCAGCTGCGCCGAACTTGCGCTCCTAGAATCAGTCAGTCAGTCGTTGTCCATTCAGTCAGTCAGTCAGACAGTCATTCATTTACTCATTCGGTCAATCAATCGGCCAGTCAGAAAGTCAATCATTTATTCAATCAGTCAATCATTCGGCCAGTCAGTCAATTGTTCATTCAGTCAGTCAATCATTCGGCCAGTCAGACAGTCAATCATTTACTCATTCAGTCAATCATTCGGCCAGTCACGCAGCCTTTTAATTACTAAATGGACCGCTGGTCAGTTAGTGAAATAACAAGTAAAATTATTAATCACACAATAGGGAGTGAGCCAATCAATCAATCAGCCAACCAATCGATAACCAACCAATCGATAACCAACCAATCGATAACCAACCCTGAAAATGCTGTGCACCGCTTGTACAGCCTCCACTTTGTTCGCGCACACAAACACACCTTTGCCGGCGCACAGACCGTTGGCTTTCACTACGATCTCCTCGGTTTCGCAGCTGAAACTTCTTCATGTTGCTTCATTTGTATTATGGTATTTTTTGTATTCGTATTTTTTCAATTATGTTGAATCGTTGTATTACGATAAATGATACAATCAATGAGTGCTGTTCCTATTCGTTTATTTGACTACAGTATTCCATGTAAGTTCCTGAATGTTAAAATTTTTATTCTATGTTTACGTTAACTCAATCTTTTTTTCATGTTTCTATTAACACAATCATTTCAATCCTGAAGAGACATGTCACTCTCCCCTACTAACTCACTCATTCATCAACTTGTCTACAAACTGACTCACTCACGACATCACTCAATCATCTGCTCACTCTCTCGTGAGCTTATTCACTTAGTTATTTATTTCACGGGCTCACTCACTGACTCACTCACTCAATTGCTCACACACTCACCTTTGTATCTGGTATATGGCCTCCTCCATGTTCTTGACGATGATGTACTCAGCCGTGGGAATGCCATACTTGAACATGATCTGCTTGGCAAACGCCTTGTCGGCCTGTGAAAGAGAGACTGAGTGAGTGAGTGAGTAAGTGAGTGAGTGAGTGAGGCGGACAGTCGGAACAGTGTATGAGTTCATCTACAGTTTAATAAGTCTTGATGAGATAATATACTGTACCCAGAAATCAGTGGACCAGGGAGAATGGGGACAGTGTTTATCTGAAGCTGTTAAGTACAGCCTCGATGGCGCAGTCGGCAGCGCGTCAGTCTCATAATCTGAAGGTCGTGAGTTCGAGCCTCACTCGGGGCAAATATTTTTTCTCGTTTTACCAGTGGCTGGTTCACTCTCCAGCTCCACACGTTACAGTCCATTCAATCAATTAACAAACCAATTAATTCAGTTAACCATCACCCACTGCAACTAGCGGACGAGAAGTGGAATTCCTCCTCTTCGGCGGTTTCAAAAAGTAGAGCTTGTTCCTCAAGGTGTAGGTAAAATGGCTAAACTTCTGCCAATTCCACTTTCTTCGATGAGAGTCCCTCCCTTTGGAGGTTTGGCCCCCTCTGACTTATTCTCTTAAAGGCGTACACATCGTCGTAACTAACATTGCATGGCAGAGAACGTTAGTTATCAAGGGATGGTAGTCACTCCCTCACTCACTCAAGTGACGTAATTGTAAACTCACTCACTCACTCCAGTATCGTGATTGTAAACTCATTCACTCACTCACTCACTCACTGACTCCCTCACTCACCTCGACAGCAGCCGCCTGTTTATTCGGCCCGAACACGGCACAATCACAGTGCTTCTCAATGTGATCCACGATGCCATCAGCCAACGGCACCTCGGGTCCGACCACGACCAGATTGATGCCCTCGTCCTTGACCAACTGCACCAGACAGTGGAAGTCGCTGATGGCGATGTCTGCAAAGTAGGAGAATACAAACATAGGGGATAATAAATCACAAATAAAATCTGACACAAGCTTTTATCGTTGGTGGTTGCCGTGCATATGGTTAAGTGAATCACTAAATCTTTATTTTTTCTCGTTTCTCGTTTACTCATTGTCTCTTCACTCATGTTCTCACTGCATTGCTCCTTCACTCACTCACCCATATTAGTGCACTTGGCCATGAGCTCGGTGCCCGCATTGCCCGGACACACCCACACGTGCTCACACTGCGCGTCCTCACTCAGCTTGGTCGCAATAGCGTGCTCACGCGCTCCGGCGCCGATGAGGAGCACGCGTGATTTGGGCAGCTTCATGATTGATCGGTGAGGAGGAGTAGATGAGTTGAATATATAATGAAAGTCGACGGAAGAATTGAATGGATATCGTCGAATAGCTGAGTCTGATCTGAAACAATGAAAGTATTGTGTTCTGTAACATACGGTACTGTATTTTGCATTAAGTCATGTCCATTAAGTGTTGCAAGTCATGTCTCACTAGAAAATGTAGACCATTATCAGAACTGTTCAATATTTGAAAGCAAATATTTGGATGTTGAACTGATGATGTCTTCACTATCGATACGAACTAATTAAAAGTTTTATTGTATAATTGCGTTGGATCAGACATTTAATTGGATCAGACATTTAATTGGATCAGACATTTAATTGGATCAGACATTTAATTGGATCAGACACTTAATTGGATCATACATTTAATTGGATCAGACATATAATTGGATCAGACATGCACAGAACAAAACTTTTTTGGGTGTTTAAACCATCAGTTATGCATGGATTGATATGCATTCAATTCGGATCAGTCTTGTGAATCAAATCGTATGTTGTAACCTGTACGGGTCATCAGGTTTAACATGAATGTATTCAACCAAAGCAGGCAAATGCTGAACGAATCAACCAAAAAGGAACTACAAAAAAAGCTGTACAATGAAAACCTTAATGGTTATCGTAATCTGAGAAAAGACACACTCCTACATAAACCGTTTCAAAAAGACCACTGAGATTGAAATGCCTGGATGACAGTATTATTTATTGTCTACCAACCAAACCACAACAACTGAAGGTGAAGGGGAAAATCCTTATATAAAAAATATTGTGACCCAATCTTGGATAAAAAAACTGTGAAAACATTTTCATAGACAGGAATCAGCCAAAACATTTCATGAAGATGAACATCTGCACTCGATGAACCCTGATCTGCCAACCAAAGCGAAACAAAGTGGCATTAAGCTAAATGAATGGAATGCATAAGAAAACGAAAAACTGTTCAATCGAGAATCGTTCACTGTCCATGTCTAAGAAAAGACAGACTCAGACATGAAACAGCAAGGACAGATCATAAATGACGATTTATTGACTGATCAATGACTGATAAATATCTGAACAAAAGCCTCATTATCTACTCAGTCAGTCGACCCCAGCCTTCAGTCATATCACTCCCCATTCGGTACAGACCCTTTCAACGATATTATACAATACATTGTATCATGCCATCGTAATGGACCCCCATGGAGTTAACCATGTAATTGGCCGTGAGAGCACATGTAATGTTCAGGTTGCAACACGTTTGGTGTAATTTAATCACTATTTCTGTATGTCAGGATATGACTGACTGAATAACTGACTGACTAATTAACTGACTGTTTTCATACTCTAATTAACTGACTGTTTGATTGACAGAACAAATGACATTCATCATCATTCATACTCACTCTCATGACTCATACTCACAAACCCGTTCCCTCACATGACACACATTCCTCACTCAAACTCACTCCCATGTCCGTCACATGACATCCCTCACTCATCCCTCACCTGCCACACATTACTCACAAACCAGTTCTCTCACATGACCCACATTCCTCACTCACACTCATCCCTCACATGACACTCATCCCTCACATGACACACCCACATTCCTCACTCACACTCTTCCCTCACATGACACACATTCCTCACTCATACTCACTCCCATGGTTAGTCACCTCAGCCACACCCTGTCACTAACAGGTTTTCTCACATGATCATTCCCTCCCTCACTCACTCCCACTGACTCATCCCGACTCATCAACACTCACCCCTTTTATTATTAGATTTATTATTAGTCACCAACAGGTTTTCTCACATGATCATTCCCTCCCTCACTCACTCCCACTGACCCGCCCCGACTCATCAACCGGTTGAAACACCACTCATGCCCCCTTTACAAACTCTTCCCCTCAGCACCCCTCCTCTTTTCAATCCTATATAAGCAAACACCAATCCATCACATTTTCATTCTATCCCCGCCAAGCAGCCAGATATCTAAGCCTGAAACAACCTCCCATCGGTATTACACCCGAGCGTAAACCTTTCACCATTTCGATTAGATATTAGTATAGCTGTAACCTCAATCCCGTAAGGACCCCATCGGATAGAATCATACTAAACATCTTTTTCTCTCTTAAAACTTATACAAGTAATTATTTATAGTACCTACAGCTCGGACATTTTCTCTCACTGTAATAATTATCGAGTACGAGTTGCAAGTACTTAGTTTAGTCAAATAGAGTCCCGACCGTTGTTTTATTCATTACCGTTGTTTGAACAGTTCATTTGAACCATCCTCTAAAACTCATACTACATATCATCTGAACTGGTCGATCTTCGAAACATTCATATATAGTTGTGTGTGATATCGGGTTAGCCGCCTGCCGACCGCCCCAAGGTTTCTCACTTGACGCAATCTGCTGCGCCAGCCAGGACACCCCAAGACTCATAAACTGTTACTGTGTCGCTGTGTTATCAAGGTGCCTCTTGTCCATCATATAACTCCAAGGTCTGTACCTTATCCGTTGTGCGCTATCCACCTTCCAAAGGTGTCGCACCTTATCCACATTCATAACGGTGACCTGCAAGCCACTTCATAAAACGTGTCATTGTGCCACTCTTCGCGCCGACGTCATCTTGTCTGTTAAACCCGTCAAGTGACCAACCAACACCAGCACCGACATCAACGTCATCATCGATACCCGACTGATACAATTACGATACTGTACGATATATTAATATTTGATTCGGCTCTTGATACATAAGACAGAACTATTTATATCATCAGTCGTATCAACACCTAATGGTCGGCACTCTAATTATTACCATTGATGACATATTGAATGAACATTGACATCCCGAAATATCGAATAGCTGTTGAACTATAACAACTGCACGATCCACCACTCACCGCCCCCTCTGGGTGACCCAAGCACGCATTAACCGCAACCAATCCACACTAACATTAGGGCAAAGGTGACATGGTAAGCACGAGTGGTTTTTGAAAGAAATTTTTTTAAACATAACATTCTTCTATTCAATATACCATGAGCTTCCAAGGTGCACGAACATCAACTGTCTCAAACGAACCAGAATTCGCCACTCCGGTAGCCAACACAACAACAGCTGCAATTGGCACGAACCATCCTCGCGCTCAACGTCCAAAGATTCGAGACCAGAGGCAAATGCTCGAAGTGTTGCCTACGCTACTCGACGAACTTCAACGCGACATGCACAGGTTACAACGTCAGGTCGGCGAACACGACAACACGCTGACCCAACCAGTCAACCCAAGGTTACCAGTAATGAACACCATGAGTCAGGAAATTTTTCCACTACCATCCAAGCGATTCCTGAATCCGGTGTCTGAAACACTTTCTATATTTATGGGCGACAGGACTGATCAAGATTTCAAATCGTGGTGGGAAAATTTTAATTTGTGTTGTCGAGCCGCAGGATTCGATAACAATAAACGCGCAGCGCTTTTGCCGTGTTACCTTCAGGACCCAGCACTGAGCGCGTACAAATCACTAACAGAAGCCGAGCAGAACGACTACGAGATACTGGTGAGAAGACTACACGAGAAACTGCGCCATCCAGAAAGCGAACAACTCGCGCAGATCGAGCTGGCTGAACGACAACAAGGACAGCACGAGACTGTCAACATGTTTGCTGTATCAATCGAAAAACTTGTGCGCCGCTGTTACCCCGAATTCGCAGTCGATGTCATCTCCAAATTGGTTCTGGTAAACTTTCTGAGTAAGATGCGTCCAGAATTGAGAAACAAGGTACGCATGTTCGATCCCAAGAACTTTGAAGATGCTAAGTACAAAGCCATGACATTCGAGGCTCAGTTTAAGCTGGAACAGATTGAAACACAGTCTCGAAGTCAGTCTAACTCAGATCCGGTCATCAAGGCTCTCCAAAAAGCTAACGATCTCAACGGCATTCTTCTCAATCAGATAATCAGTAGAAACAAAGCTCAGATTCAGGCTAAAAATCAACTGCCTAATCAACAACATTCTTCTTCCAGTAACAGGTACAGATCACCAGCACTTGAGTATTTCGACGATCGTATGCAACAGTCAAACTACCGTGAGCATTCGCCAGAGCATTACGGGAATCGCTATACTCAGTACCCGAGGCATTCGCAAGTCCAAGTGCACGACAACAACGGCAGTTACTACCGACAATGGAACAACAACAACAGCCGACTACCAGATTCAAACCGTGCGTCTAGTTATCAGCTTCACAAGAATCAGCAATACCAAAATTATAACCACAAGGGTCGTCACTACAGTGCATACCAGCAGCCACGTTATGGCAACCAGCGCCAAACACAGCCGATTTCAGCTCACCAACGTTTTCATTCGTCCCTGGAACAAAACTTCGAACCACCATATATAAACTGTTTGAACATTGACAACAACAAAGCCGCCCAGGTGAAGCAACAGGAACAGGTACAACAGATCGCGCAGCTCAAAAACGAAATAGCAGAACTTGAACAGAACATCAGCCGTTATGACAGAATGCCGAATACAGCGACCAACATCAATCCGATGCCGACGATCAACATGCTGAGTCATCAACCAATACGTTCACCACCAAGTGCGTCACCAGCTTCGGAGAACTCGCTACCTCCATCATCTGAAATTCAGGGCACTTTTCAAACCAGCAAGGGGACAATGCAACCGCAGCAGTGCAACACAAGCAGCATCGAACCAACAGAAATGCGCCTCCGTACGAACCTCACCCCGCCTGACACCACCACGGTCACCAATCCACAACCATTCAAACACATGGCGTGTATTAACGATACATCATCGACTGATGAAAATTCTGTGACTGGCCACAACAAAAATAAAAACTGCACTCCAATGGCCAACGACTTCGTCAAGCCACAACCTGAGCAGCTTGCAGAACCACAATCTGTCGAGGAGTCAGTCATACCAACGTCTGTAACCAGTGATTCGAAGACAACGGAACATGCGGCTAATTCGAAGGAAAATCAACGTTTACGCTACAACGTGCAGAAGACAGACAGAAAGAAGTATGCAAGTCATCAAAACAACATGGTGCGACCAGTCAAGAAACAGCTGCGGAAACGAGTGTCTAAACAAGTGAAGGTACTCAACAGAAGCAGTAGCATCATCAAGAAACCGGTTGAATCACACCGAACCACAAACACGCCACAAACAACATTCAGCGATATGAAGGAAAACAATGAAATAACAGTTTTGAACACACGGTTTGCAGTCAAGAAGTTTCGCGATGCCAATCAACTGGTGTGCAACAACAGTGTGCTCAATCTTAGAGACTATAATCTTGCGTGTCGCGTTCTGCTCATACTTTTAGCGTTCACCACATGCACGAACAACATCAATATGGTTGCGATTCAGTCAACAGCTAACAACAAACCCGTCAAATGTGACACAGTTTCATCCCATTCCCAACCGATTCAATCGTCAAACTTTCCGGAAGAATATGACCCGTGCGACTCAAGTAAATTTATATTTACAGGAAAACATCGTGGCAAACCCAAAAAGCTGCTGCATCACGCGATCAGTCACGTATCACCGTCGATCGATGTTGTCAACATGGAACGCAAAACGATCAGACAGTCACCTACCACTTGGAAACCCGACGAGCTGCAATCGAGCACCAGGTATAGTCATCATAACGCAGAGTCTCAACCAATCGTTTAAGAAACAGGTACGTTTCACGAGTTCTTGCTTTGAAGAAGCAACGTTTATTAAGAAAAAAAAAGCTTTCACTATTTTGTGGAAATTTTTTGACGTCTAATGACAGTTAACCAAATAGCTGTAAACTAAAAAGAAAAGTTGTATTGTTAATTATGTTACAAAAAGTACAGAATGTGTACAGTGTGGACTAATGTCATTTACTTGAAAACGTTTCATTTGGAATTATAGCAGCTTGTGAACCAACTACGGTCTATTGCCATTTTATTTACTCAGTAAAAGATGAATTTGCGGAATACCCAGAATACAAAAGGAATCCAATATTTAATGTGAGTATTCGGAGTTTACTCAGATTGTCACCCATTACTCTGCTCTCACCCAATTCAGCCATGATTGATACTGTTATGTGCACTGACGTATCTTTCTGAGCTCACCAAATGTTTTTTTATACCATTCATAAAATCATTATAAACTATTGCGCTACATGCGTAAGACAACTAACTGTAACCCTTGCCTTCAATACACAGTTAATTCAATTATGTCATTCAAAAGTGTAAACCTACTTCATTTATAATGTCCCATAAATAAATCATTTGCATGTCAACATAACCAACATTTTCATCACAGGTTTTAGCACATCGGCGAGTAAACAAACTTCAGGATTGAACCATCAATCGCTGGGCGCCAGAATTTTCAGCCATTTCAGATTCCATCTCCGTCGTTATTTAGCTCCCTCAACATAAAACGAGGACGTTTTAAATTTTTTACTATGGGCATGTCAGGATATGACTGACTGAATAACTGACTGACTAATTAACTGACTGTTTTCATACTCTAATTAACTGACTGTTTGATTGACAGAACAAATGACATTCATCATCATTCATACTCACTCTCATGACTCATACTCACAAACCCGTTCCCTCACATGACACACATTCCTCACTCAAACTCACTCCCATGTCCGTCACATGACATCCCTCACTCATCCCTCACCTGCCACACATTACTCACAAACCAGTTCTCTCACATGACCCACATTCCTCACTCACACTCATCCCTCACATGACACTCATCCCTCACATGACACACCCACATTCCTCACTCACACTCTTCCCTCACATGACACACATTCCTCACTCATACTCACTCCCATGGTTAGTCACCTCAGCCACACCCTGTCACTAACAGGTTTTCTCACATGATCATTCCCTCCCTCACTCACTCCCACTGACTCATCCCGACTCATCAACACTCACCCCTTTTATTATTAGATTTATTATTAGTCACCAACAGGTTTTCTCACATGATCATTCCCTCCCTCACTCACTCCCACTGACCCGCCCCGACTCATCAACCGGTTGAAACACCACTCATGCCCCCTTTACAAACTCTTCCCCTCAGCACCCCTCCTCTTTTCAATCCTATATAAGCAAACACCAATCCATCACATTTTCATTCTATCCCCGCCAAGCAGCCAGATATCTAAGCCTGAAACAACCTCCCATCGGTATTACACCCGAGCGTAAACCTTTCACCATTTCGATTAGATATTAGTATAGCTGTAACCTCAATCCCGTAAGGACCCCATCGGATAGAATCATACTAAACATCTTTTTCTCTCTTAAAACTTATACAAGTAATTATTTATAGTACCTACAGCTCGGACATTTTCTCTCACTGTAATAATTATCGAGTACGAGTTGCAAGTACTTAGTTTAGTCAAATAGAGTCCCGACCGTTGTTTTATTCATTACCGTTGTTTGAACAGTTCATTTGAACCATCCTCTAAAACTCATACTACATATCATCTGAACTGGTCGATCTTCGAAACATTCATATATAGTTGTGTGTGATATCGGGTTAGCCGCCTGCCGACCGCCCCAAGGTTTCTCACTTGACGCAATCTGCTGCGCCAGCCAGGACACCCCAAGACTCATAAACTGTTACTGTGTCGCTGTGTTATCAAGGTGCCTCTTGTCCATCATATAACTCCAAGGTCTGTACCTTATCCGTTGTGCGCTATCCACCTTCCAAAGGTGTCGCACCTTATCCACATTCATAACGGTGACCTGCAAGCCACTTCATAAAACGTGTCATTGTGCCACTCTTCGCGCCGACGTCATCTTGTCTGTTAAACCCGTCAAGTGACCAACCAACACCAGCACCGACATCAACGTCATCATCGATACCCGACTGATACAATTACGATACTGTACGATATATTAATATTTGATTCGGCTCTTGATACATAAGACAGAACTATTTATATCATCAGTCGTATCAACACCTAATGGTCGGCACTCTAATTATTACCATTGATGACATATTGAATGAACATTGACATCCCGAAATATCGAATAGCTGTTGAACTATAACAACTGCACGATCCACCACTCACCGCCCCCTCTGGGTGACCCAAGCACGCATTAACCGCAACCAATCCACACTAACATTAGGGCAAAGGTGACATGTACAACTTTTCCCTCGCGCGCACAGGTCAACCAACCTGCAATGGAAGGGGAATCTTCCCAAAGAGGGGGAATTTTCAGGATTCAAACCCTTTTGGCTACACCTTAGGTGACAAATTATATTTTTAGAGAACACCAAAGAGGGGGGATTCCAATTTTCTCTCCCCTTCTCGTCCGCTAGTGCCGTGAGAGAACATGTAATGTTCATGTTGCAAAATATTTGGTGTAATTTAATCACATTTTCTGTAAAACTTTTCCCTCGCACCACATGTGCATTGGATCGTAAGTTAATGGTTGACTTGAATATAAAAAGTTTAGACGGTGCCTCAGGCGGACGGGCCAAACTTCCCACGGAAGAGGAATCTTCTCAAAAGGAGGGGGACTTGCCTGAAATTATACCCTTTCATCTACACCTTCAGAGAAAAATCTATTTTTTTGCTCCGTAGAAGGTGGAATTCCACTTTTTCCACTTCTTTCTGTTAGCTAGCGAACGAGTCCAATCGAGTCAATCCTCTAAAGAGAGGGAGTCTTTTTCCCAAAGAGCAGTACTTTTATTAACTTCTTAAAGGAAAAAACTTCCACATGTTTTCCTGGAATTGCCAAAGAGTGGTAATACTTTTCGTTTATCCCTGGTCCTTCCGCTAATGCACTACAGTACTGGCAGACGAGCCAAACCTCCAAAGGGAGGGGATTCTCTCGAAACAGGGGTAATTGGCTGAAGTTAGACAATTTAACCTACACCTTAAAGAACAAACTCTACTTTTCGTTTCTCCCTTGTCCGTTAATGTGCTCTGGTAAAACGTAAACAGATTACAGTATCTATGACATAATATGACAACGATGACGCCACTAGCGGACGAGAAGGGGAGGGAAAAGTGGAACTCCCCCCTCTTTGGCACTTTCAAAAAGTAGAATTTGTTCCCTAAGGTGTAGGTAAAATAGTCTACTCTTAGCCGATTCCTCCCTCTTTGACGAAATTCCCCTCCCTTTGGGAAGTTTGCTCGTCCGCCAGTGGATGACGCCATTATGTATTGCATACCGGATGTATTGTGAGACTCAATTCAAATGTGCGCCTTTTTGGTGAATTTATTAGAAACAGAATAAATGAAACCGAGAATTGAATAGAATTGGAGTAGAGTTTTGATGTCATTGCATATTTCTGTGCAGGTCTGAATTAATTGTGCACCATTCTCTGGACCCTGGTGAAACTCTTCCGTGCAGCGGTGCAAGCACTAGCATATATACGAATGCATTGAGATGAGATTAATGCTTTATAACAAAACAAAAAAAATCCCGAGAAAATTTGCGAGTATTCAAATTCAGTGCCCTAATTAGAAATAGTATTATCTTTTCTGAGAAAATGTTTGTTTCAAATTTTTTTGTCATATGTATTTCGTATTGGCCTGACTGCAGAAATTGCACTGGTCAAAAGTGAACAATACCAAAATAGGAGTACCGTTGATCATGCAGTACACTTGCAGGCGAGCCAAAGGGAAGGGAATTGACAATTTTTATATCATTTTACCTACACTTTAAAGGTCAAATTTCTCTTTATGAAACCGCCAAAGAGGGGGGATTCCACTTTTCTCACCCCTTCTCGTCCGCTAGTGTAAGTGTGTGAACGTTTATTGTCTCTCATTTCTGTCATATATTTTCTTTTATTTTTAGTTATAATATCTGAGTGAACATCGAAAACCTTCTTCTATGTGAGCGGTCTCCGAAAAAAATTAGAAAAAAGGAATATTTTCATTAGAAATTAGGAGCACTAGCGGACGAGAAGGGGTGTGAAAATGGAATTCCCCTTCTTTGGCGTTTTCAAAAAGATTAATTTGTTCCCTAACGTGTAGGTAACATGGCCTGAAAGCTGCCGTTTCACACTCTTTTTGACAAAATTCCACTAACTTTCTAGGGTTAGCTCGTCCGCCAGTTTTTAGGAGTAATGCTTAACTTTAGCCTAAAACCGACAAGTCAGAAGAAGCATTGACAAGTGAAATTGGCGGCCGTTTGAAATATTTTGTCCAATCAATGATAAATGTTGTTTTTTTTCGCACTCTCTTACCCGAAATGTACAAATACCAGGCATATAATACCAGCCCCACTGCCTGCTTGTTTATTATCTATGTACTTGATCACGGTTACGCTCCTTCGTCAGCGTAGCATCGGTGGTTCAGTGGTAGAATGCTCGCCTGCCACGCGGGCGGCCCGGGTTCGATTCCCGGCCGATGCAAATGTTTTTGAATTTATCAAACATCTCGGTTCAGAATTTTGATCAGCCAACGTGTTATACAGTCAGGCAGTTTTTCGATCGACAAACCATTCCGTCAAACAGTCATTCTGTCAGGCAGTCAAAAAGCAAGTCATTCAGTCAGTCAATCAAACCTTTCATTAAATCAACCAGTCATTCAATCAACCAGCCACTCCGTCAGCTAATCCTTCATTCAACCAGTCAGTCAGTCAGCTAACCAATCATTCAGTCAAACAGTCATTCTGTCAGCCAATCCTCCAGTTTTTTTAGCTAAAGCTCTCAAATAATAAAATATATATTAGACCTTGTTTATGACAGTTTGAACGTTTGTGTTGATTGCATTCATCATTTCTTAACAGACAGTATTTGTAAAACGCGCCGTTTTAGTGGGAACATAATACACTACATCCATAGTTTCTTGTTACTGAGGAAGATTTTGGCGCGCAGTTAGAATTCAAATTTTTGGCGCGCTTTCGAGAAAAAGTTTTTTTTTCACATAACATTTGAACAACATACAAAATTTGCACCTAATTCATTGGCATATCACGTGCGAAACCGGTCCACAAAATGTAATTTTGATAACGAGAAACCCTGATCAAGCTATGAGAGTACTTTATAAACTCAAGTTTGTTGATAAATCTGATGAGATTCAAACTTTTATCGAGAAAATAAATTAGAAAATCCATAATTTGTGGAATTTTTGTAAACTTTTATCAAGCAACGTTATCATTGAGATCAGGTGACGCTCACATTTTATGTCGGCAAAAAATTAACACATTGAGCAGCGATAAAATTCACCGATAAGTCTCGTGGACGAGCCAAACCTCCAAAGGGAGGGGAATTTCTTCAAATAGGGGGGAATTGGCAGTTTCCAGGTCATGTGACCTACACCCTAGGGAACAGATTTCACTTTTTGAAACCGTCAAAGAGGGGTAATTCCACTTTTCCCTACTTTTCTCGTCCGCTAGTGTTCTCGTCCATTCAAAAGTAATCTTACGATGAAGAATAAAACTTCATGGAGTTCTCGAATTTCCATGGAATGTGGATCTCATGAATGAAAAATTATCACCGCAATTACCGTTATCGGGAACAAATACGGAGACTAAATTTACATTCAATTTGCGGAAAATTAGATAAAAAGCTGGTAACACATAAAGTTTCACAAATTGAAAACCTCAATCCAAATGTGAATGTAATTTCACTGTCTCACTACCCACTAGCGGACGAGAAAGGGTGGGAAAAGTGGAATTCCCCCTCTTTGGCATTTGAGAAAAAATATTTGTTCTCTAAGGTATAGGTAAAATGGTCTGCAAATTTCCAATTCTCCTTCTTTGGAGAAATTCCCCTCTCTTTGAAAGTTTGGCTCGTCCGCCAGTGCTCACTACCACCAGCGGACGAGGGAATATTCCCAAAGAGGGGGGAATTCCCAGAAATTTGGGCATTTTACCTACATCTTATGGAACAAGTTTTACATTTCAAAACCGCCATAGAGGGGGGAATTCCACTTTTCCCACCCCTTCTGGTCCGCCAGCGCTCACTACCAAACCCGTCAGTCAGTCAGTCACTAACGCAGTCAAAACAAAATCAACCACGTGTTTTCTGTTTATCGGACGAAAATTTGTTTGCTCAAAAACTAAAATTTCGGATGATAACTAAAAATATTTCGTCTTTATTTTTTTTATTTAATGTTTTTTTTTGATATTTTTTTGCTTTGCGTTAAATACCGTGCCAGAGTAATGTATGTATGTTTTTTTATGTATTTACGTTGGTATGTACGTTGGGTAATGTTTCACGAGTTTAACGTGAACGTGAACGACTAACGTCAACAACAATCTTTTGTAAATAAAACCACGTGTGTGAGCGCAAAGAACTCTAAAACGATTAATTTCGTTGTTGTTATGGAGGTTAGGAAGAATATGTTCCGGGTTGGGTCCACTAAGTTCACTAACGGAGGAGGGAGCACTAGCGGACGAGGGAAGAAGGGAAACGTGGCATTCCCCCCTCTTTGGGGTTTTCAAAAAGTATAATTTGTTCCCTAACGTGTAGGTTAAATTATCCAAAAACAGCCGATTCCTTTCTCTTTGAAGAAATTCCCCTCCCTTGGGTTATTTAGCTTGTCCGCCAGTGGGAGGAGGGAAGGAAAAATAGAATTGGCAGTCTCCAAATGAAAATAATTTGTTCCGGAAGGTGTAGGTAATAGGGCTTAAAAACTGCCAATTCCCCCTCTTTGACGAAAATCCCCTCCCTTTAGATGATTAGCTCGACCGCCAGTGGGCCAGTCGAACACAGTCAACCTCAGTTTATGACAATTCAAGCTGACTCCAGTTGCCATGAACTCTGCATGCTTATGTATATCGTTATTTTGAAATGTTGAAGTGTTAATGTTAAAGCTTTCACTGAAATGTTTTATACACAGCCTATCCAGAGTTTTTTTATCAGCCAAAAACAAACAGTTTGAATTCAAATTTGTTACTTTTTATTACAAAAACAATATAAATAATTTTGGCCCACAAAAATAATTTCCTGACAACAAGAAACCCTGACCAAGCTATAGCATTCACCAGTTGTTATGATACTAAGTTTGAAATTCCGTCATTTTCACTATTCTTAGACTTCTGCTTGCATAAAAATGCAATGCGATGAGAGAAAAACTTATAGTTCAGTCCTACAAATCTTCTCATCTAGAATATTATAGAAAAAATCCCATCGAGAAAGTTGGCGCGTTTTCACATTTTTAATCTTCTTATCAACCGAGAACCCCTGACCAAACTATACATATGTATGTTCATCCACCAACGGACGATGGAAGAACGGCAAAGTGGAATCCCCCCCCCCCCATTTGGCATTTCTAGAAAGTAGAATTTGTTCCCTAAGGTGTAGGTAAAATGCTAATTGTCTGCCAATTCCCCCTTCTTTGGAGAAATTCCCCTCCCTTTGGAGGTTTGGCTCGTCCGCCAGTGTGTTCATCTGCCGTTCGGAGTTCGAACATGCGCAACCAGACACTAGCGGATGAGAAGTGGTGGGAAAAGTGGAATTCCCCCCTCTTTGGAAGTTTCAAAAAGTAGAGTTTATTCCTTAAAAAGTGTAGGTTAAATGTTAATTTTCTGCCAATTCCTCCTTCTTTGGTCATAATCCCCTCCCTTTGGGGGATTAGCTCGTCCGGCAGTTCATGTGCCATTCGGACTTGCGAACATGCGCAGCGCAACCGGACACTGGCGGACGAGAAGTGGTGGGGAAAGTGGAATTCCCCCCTCTTTGGCAGTTTCAAAAAGTAGAGTTTATTCCTTTAACAAGTGTAGGCAAAATGCCAATTTTCTGTCAATTCCCCCTCTTTGGGGAGTTTCCCCTCCCTTTGGAGGTTTGACTCGTCCGCCGGGGTGTTCATCTGCCGTTCGGAGTTGCGAACATGCGCAACCAGACACTAGCGGACAATAAGGCGTGGGA
>OZ038447.1:28593483-28596984 GCA_964036265.1 Daptonema setosum | reverse complement strand
TAGTTATACAAACGCTGTGAGATTGCGGTAAACACATCCAATTAACCATGTTTTGGCCTACAAAATGATGTGCTACTAAAGTTTAATATCCTATTTCTTAACTGTTACACGCGATTATAAGAAAAACACCGAATTTCACATCGAAAAGTTTCGTATTTTGTGGTGAAACTGAATAAATACTCATAAATATTCTACGAAGGTTTGGATCACATTACCATAACATACAAGAGAATAATAGTTATAAGTAAAAAAAAATGCCCAACTAATCACGCAGAAAAGTATGTTCGGTTGGCCTCCCTCAGATCAGAAGCAATGACAGCACGCACGCGTGTTACTGCTTAATGCTGACTATAAACAGCAAAGTTTTTTTTTTCAAAACGAACCACATAATCAATTTTTAGAAACTAAAATATTTTATATGAATAAAACCATCGACTTAACTCAGGAACCAACAACCAATTTTGAATATTTATTCGGTTTTACCCCAAATTGGAACTTTTCAACGTGAAATTCGGCTTTTTTATAATCGCATGTAACAGTGGAGAAATGAGGGAGTATAGTTTAGTAGCACATCATTCTGTAGGCCGAAACATGCTTAATCGAATGCTTTTTATCGCAATCTCATAGCGTTTGAATAATTTTCACAATAACCGCTTAAACGCGACCGTTTTTTTGCCCACCCTGTTTGTATGAACGTAACCTTCATTCATAGTCGGAGTTGCAATTTAACTCGGAACTATTTCGTAAACTCCCTTCACTGTTTTTGAAATCGAAACGGGAAGAAAATAGGCAAATGTCGAAACGAAACAGTTAAAGTTTCTAGAAAATTTCCTAAATATGTTGCAACTCCGCCTACTGTATGGAGGCACCATAACGATAAGATTAATTTTGTTAACAAGATTCCTGAACTGTGATCGGTAAAAAGCTGAATTAACTTACCAATCACTCTCACTTACTCACTCACTCACATAACTCATTCACTCACTCAATCACTCACTCACTCACTCACTCACTCACCTCACTCACTCACTCACTCACTCACTCACTCACTCACTCACTCCACTCACATCACTCACTCACTCAGTCACTCACTCACTCACTCACTTCACTCACTCACTCACTCACTCACTCACTCACTCACTCACTCTCTCACTCACTCACTCACTCACTCACTTCACTCACTCACTCACTCACTCACTCACTCACTCACTCACTCACTCACTCACTCACTCACTTCACTCACGTCACTCACTCACTCACTCACTCACTCACTCACTCACTCACTCACTCACCTCACTCACTCACTCACTCTCTCATTCACTTACTCACTCACTCACTCACTCACTCACTCACTTCACTCACTCACTCACTCACTCACTCACTCACATCACTTCACTCACTCACTCACTCACTCACTCACTTCACTCACTCACTCACTCACTCTCACTCACTCACTCCACACTCACTCACTCACTCACTCACTCACTCACATCACTCACTCACTCACTCACTCACTCACTCACTCACTCACTCACTCACTTCTCACTCACTCACTCACTCACTCACTCACTAACTCATTCACTCACTACTCATTCACGCAATCACTCACTCACGCAATCACTCGCTCACACTCACTCACTCATTCACTCACATCATTCACTCACTCACTCACTCACTCACTCACTCACTCACTCACTCACTCACTCACTCACTCACTCACTCACTCACTCACTCACTCACTCACTCACTCACTCACTCACTCACAATCACTCACTCACTCACTCACTCACTCACTCACTCCCTCACTCACTCACTCACTCAGTCAATCACCTCACTCACTCACTCACTCACTCACTGCACTCACTCACTCACTCACTCACTCACTCACTCACTCACTCACTCACTCACTCACTCACTCACTCACTCACTCACTCACTCACTCACTCACTCACTCCACATCACTGCCACACTCACTCACTCACTCACTCACTCATTCGCTCACAGAGCTGCAAGTGAAACTGGTTCTACCGTCCCGTGATCACGCATACGCAATCCAAATTGAAACGGCAGCAACCAACAAATGAAATTACTGAGAAGCGCATTGAAGCTGAATCCGCCGGTGACTGATTGACTGAATAACTGACTGACTGACTGACTGACTGACTGAAT
Source organism: Daptonema setosum (assembly GCA_964036265.1). NCBI lineage: Eukaryota > Metazoa > Nematoda > Chromadorea > Monhysterida > Xyalidae > Daptonema > Daptonema setosum. Next base: position 28,594,815 of record OZ038447.1, on the reverse strand, counting down.
GATTGATTGACTGACTGACTGACTGATTATATGACTGACTGACTGACTGACTGGACTGACTGACTGACTGACTGACTGACTGACTGACTGACTGACTGACTGACTGACTGACTGACTGACTGACTGACTGACTGACTGACTGACTGACTGACTGACTGACAGACTGACTGACTGGCTGACTGTTGGAATGACAGACAGACTGACTGACTGAAAGACTGACTGACTGACTGACTAACTGAATGACAGAATGGTTGACTGAATGACAGACTCACTGACTGAAGGACGGGCTGACTGAATGACGGACTCACTGAATGAATGACTGTCTGCCTGACTTACTGATTGAGCAGATTGATTCTAGCTCTTCCTTTTCCAAGCTATTGATGGCGTATTAACGCGGGTGCGACCGAAATCAGAGTTACCTTTGGTCTTCATCAACACTCAGGTACAGTGCGTTTATCGGGTTTTAGGTACAGTGCGTTTATCAGGTTTTAAGTACAGTGCGTTTATAGAGTTTGAGGTACGGTACGTGATCGTGTTTTAGGTACAGTGCGTTTATCGGGTTTTAGGTACAGTGCATTTATCGGGTTCTAGGTAGAGTGCGTTTATCGGGTTTTAGGTACAGTGCGTTTATCGGGTTTTAGGTACAGTGCGTTTATCGGGTTTCAAGCCTTTTTCTGAGACATTTCTCGTAAAACCTTTCTCTCACATTAAAATACTGTGCAAGTCTGTCCGTTCGATGGGTAAATTAAAAGCACCTAAAACGAAAACCACCTTATGCGGCATGATCTCAACTGGCTTCTTCGATTGTTGAAAACATCAATTTCCATTCAAACATGCAATTCAAACATGCACATATATTTTGGAAATGATGGAATGATTTTACGAATAAAATGTTCAAGGGAAGAGATTTAATCAAATGAACGCAGTATACAGGGTGGGCCAAAAAAACCATACGATTTTGAACGTTAATAACTCGATCTATGAACGACCGATTCAATAGTTTTTGCTTTCATTTGGAAGCCAATATTTCAACTTAGAATCCCTCGCATTTTAGTCGTGTTTCATGGAGTTGCCCTAAAGTTACAGAATAAAGTTTGAAAAATCTTGTATTTTTAGCGAAAAGTTGATCGAAATGCATGGGCTATTGTGTTTTAAAAACTGTAAACGGAGTATTTCAGTTTATTAATAAATGAAATGCATCAAATAACAACTAGTTAAGTCTCTTCAAAGATAAATGAATGGTACACTCAACTTGATCATTTTCCTGAACCACCCAAGCCCGGGCTCAGGGTTAAAATTGTCAACGGCGGCAATGACATTTGCTTGAATTTT
>OZ038447.1:28585983-28590983 GCA_964036265.1 Daptonema setosum | reverse complement strand
TTATACATGTATTTTTAATGACGTTCCTACTTATTTTTTTGACGTTCCGACGTTTTTTTAATGACGTGTATAAATATTTCTGTGGACTTTCGACGTATTTTTTATTCACAATTTGACGTATTATTATTAACATTAATGACATTTTGACGTATTCTTAAAGACATTTCAATGCATTTTTACGTCGCCATGTGTTTGCAATGAAATTTTGAATTTCATGTGTCATATGAAAAAAATATCGAAAATACTTGAATTTGAATTTAAATTTCGCGCCAAAAACTACGTGAGTAACGAGAAGCCCAGAATAAGCTGTTTGGAGGCACCCTTACTAAACTTTTTGCCAGGCATTCACGAAACTTAACCAGAAGCCAGTTCTTAAAAATTACCGAATGGTAAAGGTAAACGTAAACTGAAAAATAAGATTTCAAACTTTTTATGCGTTACTTTTTACCCGGTTCAGCGTACAAAATTTTTCCCTGCTTTTGAGGAAGGTAGAGTTTTGTAATGGGGGCCGAGAAGCATATTTGGAAACTGCACCGGTTTTTTTGTCAGAATTCGTTCGACCCAACGATAGCTAATAACCATCTGATTGTTTGTACGGCTTCGGCTTAGTTCCCAACACAGACTGTACGTTAGTAAAGGATAAAGCCTAGCTCAGCCTCTTCGTGAAAATAGAAAAAGTCGACTTCTGACAAAAAAAAACAGTGCAGTTTCCAGATATGCGACCAAGATATGGAAATAAGTAACCAAGAAAGAAATTCGGTAAAAAATGGAAAAGTAATTTTTAAATTTCCGGAACAATTCTGACACCCATAAAGCTCGATTTTTTTTTCTATTAACCTTTACCTTTACTATTCGGTAATTCTTGCGAACTGGTCCCAGTCATCCAATAGTATACATTTATTATTTACTCGATGAAGATGAATATATACAATTCCCCTGTCCACACCTGACGTCACAATTATAATGGAAGGCATTTCAGTACTACGAATCGAAACACCTACATACCTTTTACAAACAAACTATGTAATATTTGCGATACGATAGGTTACGGTAAATTACTGTACTAAAATTTTTGCGTAATTCCATAGCGTTTCTGCGTCCTGGGGTTGGAAGTAATTCGAGGACACAATTCCATTAAATTAACGTCTGGCGTAACCTAGAAATGCATGCAAACTTTTTTTAGAGGAGAAATCTTGTTTGCACATGTGTCTCAAGTTACAAAATTGAAATTTAATACAATTCATTCCCCCATGTCAACAAGTAGGCTTACAAATGTATCTGTCCAGCAGAGAATTTTTGTTTTCTGAATGTCCTTCAATTCTTTCGTGTGATATCAAATTGATGAAGAACCCGACCTAAAATTAAGCGAAAAAATCAATTATGAAGATATTTGCTTGATAAATGAACATAAACACTTTAATTTTTATGTTAATGACAAAAATATGTAAAAAGAGGCATTTTTCTTTAATCATGGTCCTTTTTGTCGTTAAATAAGTACTATTTTTCAGCAATAACTAATTAAACACGTTACTTCATCTAACAACAACTGAAGAAAAATTTATGTATAAACCGTTTGTTAAACGCGATACATATTCTAATAAACGGGCTAGTGCAACATGTAGCCAAGAGATTAAACTTTCATGCTCTTCCACAACTGAGACTCATGGTTTCTCAGTTTCAAACTTTTTTATCACGTAAATGAAATAAAACATTCACTGAGAAGTTCGCTTTTCAAACACTTTCGGCCAAACCTGACTGTTCGAACTAACGGCTTTATATTAAAACGTGCCATTATACTATACAGCTGAAAATAGCTGTGTTGAGTACCATTGACCTGTAGTATAAGTGCCGGTTGGCTCCCACCAACCTTCGTACACGGGGCTACGAACCTATTGATCCACTAACTGACACTATAAACCGGGTTTCATTTTCTTTCATACGTGTTAGACCAAGTGAACTGAATCTCTTGTCTTGGCTACGTGTTTCGCTAGCCCCTTATTTAAAAAACGTAAATACGTGTATCTTCAGTTGTTGGTAGACGGAGTAACATGTGTAATCAGTTATTACAAAAGCCCTGTTTATAGTTCAGCGTAAGCCGTGGCGTAGTGTGGGCGGAGTCTACGGGTGTAGTCAAAGCGTAAATTTATGCCACAGATCTATTCGTGGGTATAAATTCGCGTATAAATGCCCGTTATCTACGCCACAACTGAAAACCGAAAAAAATTATTCATGTGATATAAAAACCCAAGAAAAAGGGCGTCAAATAGTGTTACGAGGCTTTTGGCCACCCCTGTATACCTCTTAGATCTTAGTTTCCATGCCGAAAAGTATACAGCAAACTAAAAAATATATAAAGCGTAAAAGAAAGTGAAATAATTTTTTTTGGTACATATCGTTTAAAAATACCGCTCGTCGTTTAGTGAAGATGAAAGTGCCAGTGCAAGAAAGTGGTATTGTCCTAGAACTCAACGCACAGGTTGGACCATTTGATTGTTACGAATAGCTTGATGAATGTAGCTGTTTCCAACAAATTTTTATTCGAAGTTCGTTTGGTTGTATGAAATCGATGGTGGATGGTCCTGGTTCAGCCGAGTAACGCAGCCAGAAAGCCCTGCTCCTCATTTTGCGGCGATCCTGTCTCAGTGTGCATACTAAATCCTACACACCATCTCATAGCGCGATGTCTTAAACGCCCCTCACAACCAAGGCAACCTTGTAGTCTAAATCATACATTATTAAGGGAAAGATGGGTAAGAAGTGAAAATGTTATCCAAATAAATGTTATGATGTCCGCTGTCAGCGGGCCGCCTTCAAGGGAGGGAGGAATGAGATCGCCGCCTCATCCACCTACTTCGGATGTCTACCTACCTCTCCCATATCATTGACTGTTCTAACCCATGTCAGCTTGGTGAGAACTCATTTAAAGTTGCACGTAGGGTGAATTAACAACGAGAGATCGATTCCGCATGCTCCATAACCCCCTGTACCCAATTTGAGCCCGAACGGCCGTAAATTAGTGGAGCTCAAAAAAGTAAACATGCCACTATAAAAAACTGAGGCCGGTGATGTTATTTACGCATCTTAAAATAATGAAATACATGATGCATTGCATAGCGCCACCCCTCCTACCTCCCCCGTGGCCATTTGGCATGATGCAACGATGCACTGATGACCCACGTCCGAGCTCATGATATTTCGCATGCATGTTTACTTCTGTAATTCATGACATAAGTTATTTTTAATGAACTGTGCTGGTAGCGAGTTTACTAACTGCACTATTCTGAGAATCCAAAATTGCCAAACCTGTAATTTGCGAGTTTTTTTTATTACAAAAGTGTTTTGGAGAATCGAAATTTTCAAATTGTATGTATTTTCGATCCACTACTTAATTATTCAAACGGATCCCACCTCCGCGCTCCGCGCGGTGCTAACGCGCTTGTCCTCGCTATCGCTCGGACAAGCCAGCCTCACGATAGGTTATCGGGGTTAACGAACAGTAAAACTTCAAAGGGAATAGTAAAACTTCGAAAAAACTCGTCTCCGGCCAGTATTTTAACAAAATTTTACAAAAGGTTTTAAACCCAGAACCTCTCACATGCGAGGCCAACACTCTAACCACCAGGCCATACTGGCTTTGGTTGATATGTGATAAATGCTGGTGTCAACATGACCGTAGAAGCACGCGTTGGCTGCATTCACTGCACGTGTTGAATTTTGGATTCTCAGAGTAGTGCAGTTAGAAAACTTGCGTGCTTGGTAAGTGGAATCGAAAATACTCCGTAAAAAACAATGGGGCGTACTTTTAGACTCCAATTCCAACCATTGGTCACATTTTTCGGACCGTTTAAACACAAACTTTTGTTAACTCGTTTTTTTTTCGTCCTATAATCAACAAAAACAGGGAGCCAACTGGGTTTATATAGTGTTTCTCACATGATATGACATCAAAAACTAGGACACGCGCATTGGGCCGGCCTTGTGACGGCCGCTGAAGTCCCACATTACCCCTTTACATGCACACAACTCACACAAACATTGCTGATACTCATATACCCCTGCCTGAGATGAGGTCGCGACCTCATCCCCCTTCCCTGAGTGCTGAACGCGGCCTGCTGACGGCAAGAGTTACATGTACAAATGGTCTGAATCAGTTATCGTGATCCCCGTGGCCGACCGGAATTAAGTCACTGAGAAAATAAACGGCACTTCCATTTACAGTCAGTTTACAGAAGGTAAAATCGTATTTCTATGAGTGAAATAGTATTTCTGAAAAAAAAACTTTGAAGCTTCATTATTGGAGCTTTATAGCTGGTCCAAAGCTATTTTTCATGTTAAATTGTAGAGAAATAATCAGGTTGTATAACTAAATTGAGAACTTAATTTTTAAAGATCGGAAAGTATATTTTTAAAATGAAATTCAAACTTTTTTTCACGCGAAATACGTCAATCGTTTTGGCTCAAAAACGTCATTCATAATGTCATTGTCAACGAGAACGTCATTCGGTTCAGTAAACTGATTATGACAACAAAAATAATAAATTGTTGCTGTTAAAGTGAAAGATCAACAATCAAGCTTCCAATTGCTATCACATTTTTAGTGTTTAATAGTATCAAATCAGAAAAAAATAAGAAAATCAATGATTGATGGAAGTTAGATTGAAATACGTCATTGGGGTTGTATTTGGGTCAATAAAAAGTCTTCTATTGACACCACTGCACGGAAAATTTGTAAAATTCAACAAAGAAGCCTTTCTCATTCGTTGTGAATTAAAAAGAAAGTATGATATCTCTTCACTTCTACTTTATTATCTTTTATTAGTTTTCATTCCGAATGACACTATGATAAACGTTTTTTGCATTTGATAGCACAAAAATGTCGATAAAAAAATTCTCCAATTTCGCCGATTTTTTCCCAACTGAATGATATACTAACTGAAGTGTTTATTCACCTGGACTGCGAAGTTTTTAATCAAATTAGTTGCATGTATGTATGCATTCTG
>OZ038447.1:28560983-28575983 GCA_964036265.1 Daptonema setosum | reverse complement strand
TATGTAGCCCACTCCGAGCGTTATGTAGTCCACTCCGAGCGTTAAGTAGTCCACTCCGAGCGTTATTTAATTCACTCCGACGTTATGTAGTCCACTCCAAGCGTTATGTAGTCAACTCCGAGCGTTATGTAATCCACTCCGAGCGTTATTTATTCCACTCCGAGCGTTATGTAGTCCACTCCGAGCGTTATGTAGTTCACTCCGAGCGTTATGTAATCCACTCCGAGCGTTATTTATTCCACTTCGAGCGTTATGTAGTCCACTCCGAGCGTTATGTGGTCTACTCCGAGCGTTATGTAGTCCACTCCGAGCGTTATGTAATCCACTCCGAGCGTTATGTAGTCCACTCCGAGCGTTATGTAGAACACTCCGAGCATTATTGAATCCACTCCGAGCGTTATGTAGACCACTCCGAGCGTTATGTAGTACACTCCGAGCGTTATGTAGTCCACTCCGAGCGTTATTGAATTCACTCCGAGCGTTATGTAGTCCACTCCGAGCGTTATGTAGTCCACTCCGAGCGTTATATAGTCCACTCCGAGCGTTATTTAATTCACTCCGAGCGTTATGTAGTCCACTCCGAGCGTTATGTAGCCCACTCCGAGCGTTATGTAGTCCACTCCGAGCGTCATATAGTCCACTCCGAGCGTTATTTAATTCACTCCGAGCGTTATGTAGTCCACTCCGAGCGTTATATAGTCCACTCCGAGCGTTATTTAATTCACTCCGAGCGTTATGTAGTCCACTCCGAGCGTTATGTAATCCACTCCGAGCGTTATGTAGTCCACTCCGAGCGTTATGTAGAACACTCCGAGCATTATTGAATCCACTCCGAGCGTTATGTAGACCACTCCGAGCGTTATGTAGTACACTCCGAGCGTTATGTAGTCCACTCCGAGCGTTATGTAATCCACTCCGAGCGTTATGTAATCCACTCCGAGCGTTATGTAATCCACTCCGAGCGTTATGTAGCCCACTCCGAGCGTTATGTAATCCACTCCGAGCGCTCTGTAGTCCACTCCGAGCGTTATGTAGTCTACTCCGAGCGTTATGTAGTCCACTCCGAGAATTATCTAGCCCACTCCGAGCGTTATGTAGTCCACTCCGAGTGTTATGTAGTCCACTCCGAGCGTTATGTAGTCCACTCCGAGCGTTATTTAATTCACTCCGAGCGTTATGTAGTCCACTCCAAGCGTTATGTAGTCCACTCCGAGCGTTATGTAATCCACTCCGAGCGTTATTTATTCCACTCCGAGCGTTATGTAGTTCACTCCGAGCGTTATGTAGTCCACTCCGAGCGTTATGTTATCCACTCCGAGCGTTATTTATTCCACTTCGAGCGTTATGTAGTTCACTCCGAGCGTTATGTAGTCTACTCCGAGCGTTATGTAGTCCACTCCGAGCGTTATGTAATCCACTCCGAGCGTTATGTAGTCCACTCCGAGCGTTATGTAGAACACTCCGAGCATTATTGAATCCACTTCGAGCGTTATGTAGACCACTCAGAGAGTTATGTAGTCCACTCCGAGCGTTATGTAGTGCACACCCAGCGTTATGTAGTCCATTCCGAGCGTTATTTAGTCCACTCCGATCCGAGCGTTCTGTAGTCCACTCCGAGCGTTATGTAATTCACTCCGAGCGTTATTGAATCCACTCCGAGCGTTATGTAGTCCACTCCGAGCGTTCTGTAGTCCACTCCGAGCGTTATGTAATTCACTCCGAGCTTTATGTGGTCCACTCCGAGCGTTATGTAATCCACTCCGAGCGTTATTAAATCCACTCCGAGCGTTATGTAGTCCACTCCAAGAGTTATGTAGTCCACTCCGAGCGTTTTGTAGTCCACTCCGAGCGTTATGTAGTCCACTCCGAGCATTATGTAGACCACTCCGAGCGTTATGTAATCCACTCCGAGCGTTATTAAATCCACTCCGAGCGTTATGTATTCCACTCCGAGCGTTATGTAGTCCACTACGAGCGTTCTGTAGTTCACTCCGAGCGTTATGTAATCCACTCCGAGCGTTATGTAGTACACTCCGAGCGTTATGTAATCCACTCCGAGCGTTATGTAATCCACTCCGAGCGTTATGTAATCCACTCCGAGCGTTTCCACTCCGAGCGTTTTGTAGTCCACTCCGAGCGTTATGTAGTCCACTCCGAGCGTTATGTAATCCACTCCGAGCGTTATGTAATCCACTCCGAGCGTTTCCACTCCGAGCGTTTTGTAGTCCACTCCGAGCGTTATGTAGTCCACTCCGAGCGTTATGTAATCCACTCCGAGCGTTATGTAATCCACTCCGAGCGTTATGTAGCCCACTCCGAGCGTTATGTAATCGACTCCGAGCGCTCTGTAGTCCACTCCGAGCGTTATGTAGTCTACTCCGAGCGTTATGTAGTCCACTCCGAGAATTATGTAGCCCACTCCGAGCGTTATGTAGCCCACTCCGAGCGTTATGTAGTCCACTCCGAGCGTTATGTAGCCCACTCCGAGCGTTATTGAATCCACTCCGAGCGTTAGGTAGTCCACTCCGAGCGTTATGTAGTCCACTCCGAGCGTTATTTAATTCACGCCGAGCATTATGTAGTCCACTTCGAGCGTTATGTAGTCCACTCCGAGCGTTATGTAGTCCACTCCGAGAGTTATGTAGCCCACTCCGAGCGTTATGTAGTCCACTCCGAGCGTTATTGAATCCACACCGAGCGTTATGTAGTCCACTCCGAGCGTTATTGAATCCACTCCGAGCTTTATGTAGTCCACTCCGAGCGTTATGTAGTCCACTCCGAGCGTTATTGAATCCACTCCGAGCGTTATGTAGTCCACTCCGAGCGTTATGTAGTCCACTCCGAGCGTTATGTAGTCCACTCCGAGCGTTATGTAGCCCACTCCGAGCGTTATGTAGTTCACTCCGAGCGTTATTAAATCCACTCCGAGCGTTATGTAGTCCACTCCGAGCGTTATGTAGTCCACTCCGAGCGTTCTGTAGTTCACTCCGAGCGTTATGTAATCCACTCCGAGCGTTATGTAGTACACTCCGAACGTTATGTAATCCACTCCGAGCGTTATGTAATCCACTCCGAGCGTTTCCACTCCGAGCGTTTGTAGTCCACTCCGAGCGTTATGTAGTCCACTCCGAGCGTTATGTAATCCACTCCGAGCGTTATGTAATCCACTCCGAGCGTTATGTAGCCCACTCCGAGCGTTCTGTAGTTCACTCCGAGCGTTATGTAATCCACTCCGAGCGTTATGTAGTACACTCCGAGCGTTATGTAATCCACTCCGAGCGTTATGTAATCCACTCCGAGCGTTTCCACTCCGAGCGTTTTGTAGTCCACTCCGAGCGTTATGTAGTCCACTCCGAGCGTTATGTAATCCACTCCGAGCGTTATGTAATCCACTCCGAGCGTTATGTAGCCCACTCCGAGCGTTATGTAATCGACTCCGAGCGCTCTGTAGTCCACTCCGAGCGTTATGTAGTCTACTCCGAGCGTTATGTAGTCCACTCCGAGAATTATGTAGCCCACTCCGAGCGTTATGTAGCCCACTCCGAGCGTTATGTAGTCCACTCCGAGCGTTATGTAGCCCACTCCGAGCGTTATTGAATCCACTCCGAGCGTTAGGTAGTCCACTCCGAGCGTTATGTAGTCCACTCCGAGCGTTATTTAATTCACGCCGAGCATTATGTAGTCCACTTCGAGCGTTATGTAGTCCACTCCGAGCGTTATGTAGTCCACTCCGAGAGTTATGTAGCCCACTCCGAGCGTTATGTAGTCCACTCCGAGCGTTATTGAATCCACACCGAGCGTTATGTAGTCCACTCCGAGCGTTATTGAATCCACTCCGAGCTTTATGTAGTCCACTCCGAGCGTTATGTAGTCCACTCCGAGCGTTATGTAGTCCACTCCGAGCGTTATGTAGCCCACTCCGAGCGTTATGTAGTCCACTCCGAGCGTTATGTAGCCCACTCCGAGCGTTATTGAATCCACTCCGAGCGTTATATAGTCCACTCCGAGCGTTAGGTAGTCCACTCCGAGCGTTATGTAGTCCACTCCGAGCATTATTTAATTCACGCCGAGCGTTATGTAGTTCACTCCGAGCGTTATGTAGTCCACTCCGAGCGTTCTGTAGTCCACTCCGAGCGTTATTGAATCCACACCGAGCGTTAAGTAGTCCACTCCGAGCGTTATGTAGTCCACTCCGAGAATTATGTAGCCCACTCCGAGCGTTATGTAGCCCACTCCGAGCGTTATGTAGTCCACTCCGAGCGTTATGTAGCCCACTCCGAGCGTTATTGAATCCACTCCGAGCGTTAGGTAGTCCACTCCGAGCGTTATGTAGTCCACTCCGAGCGTTATTTAATTCACGCCGAGCATTATGTAGTCCACTTCGAGCGTTATGTAGTCCACTCCGAGCGTTATGTAGTCCACTCCGAGAGTTATGTAGCCCACTCCGAGCGTTATGTAGTCCACTCCGAGCGTTATTGAATCCACACCGAGCGTTATGTAGTCCACTCCGAGCGTTATTGAACCCACTCCGAGCTTTATGTAGTCCACTCCGAGCGTTATGTAGTCCACTCCGAGCGTTATGTAGTCCACTCCGAGCGTTATGTAGCCCACTCCGAGCGTTATGTAGTCCACTCCGAGCGTTATGTAGTCCACTCCGGGCGTTATTGAATCCACTCCGAGCGTTATATAGTCCACTCCGAGCGTTAGGTAGTCCACTCCGAGCGTTATGTAGTCCACTCCGAGCGTTATGTAGCCCACTCCGAGCGTTATGTAATCGACTCCGAGCGCTCTGTAGTCCACTCCGAGCGTTATGTAGTCTACTCCAAGCGTTATGTAGTCCACTCCGAGAATTATGTAGCCCACTCCGAGCGTTATGTAGCCCACTCCGAGCGTTATGTAGTCCACTCCGAGCGTTATGTAGCCCACTCCGAGCGTTATTGAATCCACTCCGAGCGTTAGGTAGTCCACTCCGAGCGTTATGTAATTCACTCCGAGCGTTCTGTAGTCCACTCCGAGCAGTAGGTATTTCACTCCGAGCGTTATGTAGTCCACTCCAAGCGTTATTTATTTCACTCCGAGCGTTATTTAGTCCACTCCGAGCGTTATGTAGTCCACTCCGAGCGTTATGTAGTCCACTCCGAGAGTTATGTAGCCCACTCCGAACGTTATGTAGTCCACTCCGAGCGTTATGTAATCCACTCCGAGCGTTATGCAATCCACTCCGAGCGTTATTAATTCCACTTCGAGGCGTTATGTAGTCCACTCCGAGCGTTATGTAGACCACTCCGAGCATTATGTAGTCCACTTCGAGCGTTATGTAATCCACTCCGAGCGTTATTAATTCCACTTCGAGGCGTTATGTAGTCCACTCCGAGCGTTATGTAGACCACTCCGAGCGTTGTGTAGTCCACTCCGAGAGTTATGTAGCCCACTCCGAGTGTTATGTAGTCCACTCCGAGCGTTATTGAATCCACTCCGAGCGTTATTGAATTCACTCCGAGCGTTATGTAGTCCACTCCGAGCGTTATGTAGTCCACTCCGAGCGTTATGTAGTCCACTCCGAGCGTTATGTATCCCACTCCGAGCGTTATGTAGTCCACTCCGAGCGTTATGTAGCCCACTCCGAGCGTTATGTAGTCCACTCCGAGCGTTATATAGTCCACTCCGAGCGTTATATAGTCCACTCCGAGCGTTATGTAGTCCACTCCGAGCGTTATGTAGTCCACTCCGAGCGTTATGTAGTCCACTCCGAGCGTTATGTAATCCACTCCGAGCGTTATTTATTCCACTCCGAGCGTTATTTAGTCCACTTGGAGCGTTATGTAGTCCACTCCGAGCGTTATGTAGCCCACTCCGAGCGTTATGTAGTCCACTCCGAGCGTTATGTAGCCCACTCCGAGCGTTATTTATTTCACTCCGAGCGTTATGTAGTCCACTCCGAGCGTTATTGAATCCACACCGAGCGTTATGTAGTTCACTCCGAGCGATATTGAATCCACTCCGAGCGTTATGTAGTCCACTCCGAGCGTTATGTAGCCCACTCCGAGCGTTATGTAGTCCACTCCGAGCGTTATTGAATCCACACCGAGCGTTATGTAGTCCACTCCGAGCGTTATTGAATCCACTCCGAGCTTTATGTAGTCCACTCCGAGCGTTATGTAGTCCACTCCGAGCGTTATGTAGTCCACTCCGAGCGTTATGTAGCCCACTCCGAGCGTTATGTAGTCCACTCCGAGCGTTATGTAGCCCACTCCGAGCGTTATTGAATCCACTCCGAGCGTTATATAGTCCACTCCGAGCGTTAGGTAGTCCACTCCGAGCGTTATGTAGTCCACTCCGAGCATTATTTAATTCACGCCGAGCGTTATGTAGTTCACTCCGAGCGTTATGTAGTCCACTCCGAGCGTTCTGTAGTCCACTCCGAGCGTTATGTAATTCACTCCGAGCGTTATGTAGTCCACTCCGAGCAGTAGGTATTTCACTCCGAGCGTTATGTAGTCCACTCCAAGCGTTATTTATTTCACTCCGAGCGTTATTTAGTCCACTCCGAGCGTTATGTAGTCCACTCCGAGCGTTATGTAGTCCACTCCGAGAGTTATGTAGCCCACTCCGAACGTTATGTAGTCCACTCCGAGCGTTATGTAATCCACTCCGAGCGTTATGCAATCCACTCCGAGCGTTATTAATTCCACTTCGAGGCGTTATGTAGTCCACTCCGAGCGTTATGTAGACCACTCCGAGCGTTATGTAGTCCACTTCGAGCGTTATGTAATCCACTCCGAGCGTTATTAATTCCACTTCGAGGCGTTATGTAGTCCACTCCGAGCGTTATGTAGACCACTCCGAGCGTTGTGTAGTCCACTCCGAGAGTTATGTAGCCCACTCCGAGTGTTATGTAGTCCACTCCGAGCGTTATTGAATCCACTCCGAGCGTTATTGAATTCACTCCGAGCGTTATGTAGTCCACTCCGAGCGTTATGTAGTCCACTCCGAGCGTTATGTAGTCCACTCCGAGCGTTATGTATCCCACTCCGAGCGTTATGTAGTCCACTCCGAGCGTTATGTAGCCCACTCCGAGCGTTATGTAGTCCACTCCGAGCGTTATATAGTCCACTCCGAGCGTTATATAGTCCACTCCGAGCGTTATGTAGTCCACTCCGAGCGTTATGTAGTCCACTCCGAGCGTTATGTAGTCCTTTCCGAGCGTTATGTAGTCCACTCCGAGCGTTATTTATTCCACTCCGAGCGTTATTTAGTCCACTTGGAGCGTTATGTAGTCCACTCCGAGCGTTATGTAGCCCACTCCGAGCGTTATGTAGTCCACTCCGAGCGTTATGTAGCCCACTCCGAGCGTTATTTATTTCACTCCGAGCGTTATGTAGTCCACTCCGAGCGTTATTGAATCCACACCGAGCGTTATGTAGTTCACTCCGAGCGATATTGAATCCACTCCGAGCGTTATGTAGTCCACTCCGAGCGTTATGTAGTCCACTCCGAGCGTTATGTAGTCCACTCCGAGAGTTATGTAGCCCACTCCGAGCGTTATGTAGTCCACTCCGAGCGTTATTGAATACACACCGAGCGTTATGTAGTCCACTCCGAGCGTTAAGAGTGCTCCTGACGGCGGGAGAGATGCGGATAAGTGCGGAGAAACACTTGTAAAGATGGGAGAGATGCGGATAAGTGCGGAGAAACACTTGTAAAGATGGGAGAGATGCGGAGAATTGCTCCGGACGGCGGGAGAGATGCGGAGAATTGCTCCGGACGGCGGGAGAGATGCGGAGAAGTGCGGAGAAACAATTGTAAAGATGGGAGAGATGCGGAGAAGTGCGGAGAAACACTTGTAAAGATGGGAGAGATGCGGAGAATTGCTCTTGACGGCGGGATAGATGCGGAGAAGTGCGGAGAAACACTTGTAAAGATGGTAGAGATGCGGAGAATTGCTCCTGACGGCGGGAGAGATGCGGAGAAGTGCGGAGAAACACTTGTAAAGATGGGAGAGATGCGGAGAATTGCTCCTGACGGCGGGAGAGATGCTGAGAAGTGCGGAGAAACACTTGTAAAGATGGGAGAGATGCGGAGAAGTGCGGAGAAACACTTGTAAAGATGAGAGAGATGCGGAGAATCGCTCCTGACGAAGGGAGAGATGCGGAGAAGTGCGAAGAAACACTTGTAAAGATGGGAGAGATGCGGAGAATTGCTCCTGACGGCGGGAGAGATGCGGAGAAGTGCGGAGAAACACTTGTAAAGATGGGAGAGATGCGGATAATTGCTCCTGACGACGGGAGAGATGCGGAGAAGTGCGGAGAAACACTTGTAAAGATGGGAGAGATGCGGAGAATTGCTCCTGACGACGGGAGAGATGCTGAGAAGTGCGGAGAAACACTTGTAAAGATGGGAGAGACCGGATAATTGCTCCTGACGGCGGGAGAGATGCGGAGAAGTGCGGAGAATCACTTGTAAAGATGGGAGAGATGCGGAGAAGTGCGGAGAAACACTTGTAAAGATGGGAGAGATGCGGAGAATTGCTCCTGACGGCGGGAGAGATGCGGAGAAGTGCGGAGAAACAATTGTAAAGATGGGAGAGATGCGGAGAAGTGCGGAGAAACACTTGTAAAGATGGGAGAGATGCGGATAATTGCTCCAGACGGCGGGAGAGATGCGGAGAAGTGCGGAGAAACAATTGTAAAGATGGGAGAGATGCGGAGAAGTGTGGAGAAACACTTGTAAAGATGGGAGAGATGCGGAGAATTGCTCCCGACGGCGGGAGAGATGCGGAGAAGTGCGGAGAAACAATTGTAAAGATGGGAGAGATGCGGAGAAGTGCGGAGAAACACTTGTAAAGATGGGAGAGATGCGGAGAATTGCTCTTGACGGCGGGAGAGATGCGGAGAAGTGCGGAGAAACAATTGTAAAGATGGGAGAGATGCGGAGAAGTGCGAAGAAACACTTGTACAGATAGGAGAAACGCGGAGAATTGCTCCTGACGACGGGAGAGATGCGGAGAAGTGCGGAGAAACACTTGTAAAGATGGGAGAGATGCGGAGAATTGCTCCTGACGGCGGGAGAGATGCGGAGAAGTGCGGAGAAACACTTGTAAAGATGGGAGAGATGCGGAGAATTGCTCCTGACGGCGGGAGAGATCCAGAGAAGTGCGGAGAAACACTTGTAAAGATGGGAGAGATGCGGAGAAGTGCGGAGAAACACTTGTAAAGATGGTAGAGATGCGGAGAATTGCTCCTGACGGCGGGAGAGATGCGGAGAAGTGCGGAGAAACACTTGTAAAGATGGGAGAGATGCGGAGAAGTGCGGAGAAACACTTGTAAAGATGGGCGAGATGCGGATAATTGCTCCAGACGGCGGGAGAGATGCGGAGAAGTGCGGAGAAACACTTGTAAAGATGGGAGAGATGCGGAGAAGTGTGGAGAAACAATTGTAAAGATGGGAGAGATGCGGAGAATTGCTCCCGACGGCGGGAGAGATGCGGAGAAGTGCGGCGAAACACTTGTAAAGATGGGAGAGATGCGGAGAAGTGCGGAGAAACACTTGTAAAGACGGGATAGATGCGGAGAATTGCTCCTGACGGCGGGAGAGATGCGGAGAAGTTCGGAGAAACACTTGTAAAAATGGGAGAGATGCGGAGAAATGCTCCTGACGGCGGGAGAGATGCGGAGAATTGCGGAGAAACACTTGTAAAAATGGGAGAGATGCGGATAATTGCTCCAAACGACGGGAGAGATGCGGAGAAGTGCGGAGAAACACTTGTAAAGACGGGAGAGATGCGGAGAATTGCTCCTGACGGCGGGAGAGATGCGGAGAAGTGCGGAGAAACACTTGTAAAAATGGGAGAGATGCGGAGAAATGCTCCTGACGGCGGGAGAGATGCGGAGAATTGCGGAGAAACACTTGTAAAAATGGGAGAGATGCGGATAATTGCTCCAAACGACGGGAGAGATGCGGAGAAGTGCGGAGAAACAATTGTAAAGATGGGAGAGATGCGGAGAAGTGCGGAGAAACACTTGTAAAGATGGGAGAGATGCGGATAATTGCTCCAGACGGCGGGAGAGATGCGGAGAAGTGCGGAGAAACACTTGTAAAGATGGGAGATATGCGGAGAATTGCTCCTGACGGCGGGAGAGATGCGGAGAAGTGCGGAGAAACACTTGTAAAGATGGGAGAGATGCGGAGAAGTGCGGAGAAACACTTGTAAAGATGGGAGAGATGCGGAGAATTGCTCCTGACGGCGGGAGAGATGCGGAGAAGTGCGGAGAAACAATTGTAAAGATGGGAGAGATGCGGAGAAGTGCGGAGAAACACTTGTAAAGATGGGAGAGATGCGGATAATTGCTCCAGACGGCGGGAGAGAAGCGGAGAAGTGCGGAGAAACACTTGTAAAGATGGGAGAGATGCGGAGAAGTGTGGAGAAACAATTGTAAAGATGGGAGAGATGCGGAGAAGTGCTCCCGACGGCGGGAGAGATGCGAAGAAGTGCGGCGAAACACTTGTAAAGATGGGAGAGATGCGGAGAAGTGCGGAGAAACACTTGTAAAGACGGGAGAGATGCGGAGAATTGCTCCTGACGGCGGGAGAGATGCGGAGAAGTGCGGAGAAACACTTGTAAAAATGGGAGAGATGCGGAGAAATGCTCCTGACGGCGGGAGAGATGCGGAGAATTGCGGAGAAACACTTGTAAAAATGGGAGAGATGCGGATAATTGCTCCAAACGACGGGAGAGATGCGGAGAAGTGCGGAGAAACACTTGTAAAGACGGGAGAGATGCGGAGAATTGCTCCTGACGGCGGGAGAGATGCGGAGAAGTGCGGAGAAACACTTGTAAAAATGGGAGAGATGCGGAGAAATGCTCCTGACGGCGGGAGAGATGCGGAGAATTGCGGAGAAACACTTGTAAAAATGGGAGAGATGCGGATAATTGCTCCAAACGACGGGAGAGATGCGGAGAAGTGCGGAGAAACAATTGTAAAGATGGGAGAGATGCGGAGAAGTGCGGAGAAACACTTGTAAAGATGGGAGAGATGCGGATAATTGCTCCAGACGGCGGGAGAGATGCGGAGAAGTGCGGAGAAACACTTGTAAAGATGGGAGATATGCGGAGAATTGCTCCTGACGGCGGGAGAGATGCGGAGAAGTGCGGAGAAACACTTGTAAAGATGGGAGAGATGCGGAGAAGTGCGGAGAAACACTTGTAAAGATGGGAGAGATGCGGAGAATTGCTCCTGACGGCGGGAGAGATGCGGAGAAGTGCGGAGAAACAATTGTAAAGATGGGAGAGATGCGGAGAAGTGCGGAGAAACACTTGTAAAGATGGGAGAGATGCGGATAATTGCTCCAGACGGCGGGAGAGAAGCGGAGAAGTGCGGAGAAACACTTGTAAAGATGGGAGAGATGCGGAGAAGTGTGGAGAAACAATTGTAAAGATGGGAGAGATGCGGAGAAGTGCTCCCGACGGCGGGAGAGATGCGAAGAAGTGCGGCGAAACACTTGTAAAGATGGGAGAGATGCGGAGAAGTGCGGAGAAACACTTGTAAAGACGGGAGAGATGCGGAGAATTGCTCCTGACGGCGGGAGAGATGCGGAGAAGTGCGGAGAAACACTTGTAAAAATGGGAGAGATGCGGAGAAATGCTCCTGACGGCGGGAGAGATGCGGAGAATTGCGGAGAAACACTTGTAAAAATGGGAGAGATGCGGATAATTGCTCCAAACGACGGGAGAGATGCGATGAAGTGCGGAGAAACACTTGTAAAGATGGGAGAGATGCGGAGAATTGCGGAGAAACACTTGTAAAGATGGGAGAGATGCGGATAATTGCTCCTGACGACGGGAGAGATGCGGAGAAGTGCGGAGAAACACTTGTAAAGATTGGAGAGATGCGGAGAATCGCTCCTGACGGCGGGGTGATGGGTCATTTTTCAGGGCGCCTGGATGCGTATTTTTCCCATTGCAACGCCTGGTGCAACTGATGGACCCACATTTTTGTAGCTGAAGTTTGCGACGTCGTACAGTGAAAGGGAGTCAAATTCGCGGTCGTTTCGACATCGAATTACTATATAGAATACAAAAATGAAATATATATATTTGCGCAGAAAACACATAGACACACATAAAGTTACCTTGCCCACGAACTGGATTTTGTAAAGTGAATTGGCGACGGACATTTGTGTGTTATATAGAGATGTTAGTTGTATAGGTGAGTAGCCCAATGTTTTCTGTACGGTTGCACGGTAAGAAAAACGTAAAGGTTGTAAATAATTTGGCCAGTCTGTATAGTCATTTTTCTGCTAAAATAGTTCTCATAATTTTTTTAGCGTTTGATTAAATTTTTCAACCGGATTTGATTGCGGATGATAAAATGCTGTGGTTATATGCGTTGTTCCAGTTTGTTTATTAAGTTCATCGATTATGGCGTTGCAGTTTTCTTTCCCATTATCACTGGTCAGTGTGCGTATGAAACCAAATATGGTACTTTTATGTATAATACAACCTGCGATGGTTTCTGCTGTATGATTTCTTTCGCGTAACACATAACATTTTTCGTTGTTAAACACTGTAATACAATAATACACCGTCTTAGCACAGTGCAAAGTTTTGTGTAAACCAGTACGTTTGCACCTTATTCCCACGGGATGGTGTAATTCTCTAATTTACGGTCTAAAAAAAGTTTTCGATTGGGGAAGTAAAAAAATAATCAAAAAGAAAGTAATAATGTTGAAGCAAGTCAGTTGAGCTTGTTAGAACATATTTAAAAGTTTTGACCTCTCCCTGGCAACCAATAAACCTGTTGTATTACAGCCAGTTCAAACGCGAAAAGTTCTACAACAATTACAGACCTCAGAATTGAACCAAAATTACGCTGTTTTACACATAATAATGCGAGTGGTCTTTCAAATTCAGGATCATACTGACTGAGTACTGCTGCTATTGCTTTATTACTGGCATCCGTTGCAACAGTAAATGGTGATGCGTTTTCATGGTATTGCGGGTATGCCAATGATGTTGGGTTTACGATTGCTTAAAATTATCTTTAATTAACAGGTTGATTGGTCGAGTGCGTAAACATTGCATCCAGCTGCATGACGTTATTTTTCGACTGCTCTAGTAGCTTATCACACCTTGCACTAAGCCTCCTGTGGTTGGTTAACGCGTCAGCAGCTACAGCTGAAGGTCGTGGGTTCGAGTCCCACCAGGAAGCTGAATTTTTTCAGCTATTCTGGTGACGAACTGTCTATCAAACACACACCATGTCCTGGTGTCTCTATTTTTACTAATCAATTTTGAGTCATGTCCCCGTTTTGACTGTGAGCCCGTTTTGAAAACCACATTTTTGCAAATCATTTATGTAAATCAGTTATGCAGATCAGTAAAGCCAGTGGCATTATAATGAAAAAGTTCTGTTCACATCCAGAAATAAATGAAAAAATTCTTAACAATATTGGGGCAGTAACTAATGGGAATTAAAATTGCCCTTATGTATTTCTCAGCAGTAAGTGAATAATTTTCCTCCATCAGATTCCAGCTGGTTTCAAAGCCAGCTGCAAATGCGATTTGATCATGACATGATGGGGAAGCAAGTGTTGGATTTTCGTCAAGATTGCATCTGTCTGCACAACATATACAAAACGAAAATTCCCATTCTAGCGCGCGCGCCTTCAACCGCCAGCGGACAAAAAATGAACCAATGTAAATGACAGATCTTCGGAGAATGAAACTACGAATAAACATAAGAAAAAGTAAAAAATGAAAAAAGCCGAAAAAAACATTGAACCTACCTCGTCTTGAAGTGGTGGTCCAGTGTGAGGGCGTTGAGTAGCAAATGGCTGATATAAAAGTCCCTGACGGATTTCGCACAACACAGTCGTTCAAATACACCCGTCAGCAAGTTCATTAGTCGACGTCGGTGCTTGTAGTCTGCAAAGCGACTATAGCCTGATGGTTAGGTGGCCAGTCTTGTAAACCGAAGTTTGCCGGTTCTCCACCAAATGGTATTGAGGAGGAAAATAAAAGTGCCTTCCGTTTTCAAAACAAAAAAAGTTCAACTGTCTTTGCCATAGTTCTTATCTGTCATCACCTATATAACTGTAAGGAAATAAACAACAAAAGACCCAAATTTTTCTTTAACCGGTCAGTTTTGACCAGGTGATTTTCAGACTCTGACGTTCCAGTAAGTCGAAATGAACAACGGCTTGACGGTGCAGACGTGGCATGTAGATACAGGTTTTGACGTGTTTGATGGCTGCAATTACTGATAGACTCACTCACTCACTCACTCACTCACTCACTCACTCACTCACTCACTCACTCACTCACTCACTCACTCACTCACTCACTCACTCACTCACTCACTCACTCACTCACTCACTCACTCACTCACTCACTCACTCACTCACTCACTCACTCACTCACTCACTCACTCACTCACTCACTCACTCACTCACTCACTCACTCACTCACTCACTCACTCACTCACTCACTCACTCACTCACTCACTCACTCACTCACTCACTCACTCACTCACTCACTCACTCACTCACTCACTCACTCACTCACTCACTCACTCACTCACTCACTCACTCACTCACTCACTCACTCACTCACTCACTCACTCACTCACTCCCTCACTCACTAAATCATTCACCCACTCACTCACTCACTCACTCACTCACTCACTCACTCACTCACTCACTCACTCACTCACTCACTCACTCACTCACTCACTCACTCACTCACTCACTCACTCACTCACTCACTCACTCACTCACTCACTCACTCACTCACTCAATCACTCACTCACCCACTCACTCACTCACTCATTCACCGTCAAACCAACTATTTTTTTGTCAATTTAAAGTTTGAGCATGGTTAGTGAAAATCGTGAGTTTGAGTATTCTCTGAGCGTCAAAAACTAATGAAACAGAGTTCCTAGGAAAAAATACTGCCTTACTTGTTGGTCCGTGAAAATCAACTGCAAAAAATAATGATCTTTT
>OZ038447.1:28530500-28560783 GCA_964036265.1 Daptonema setosum | reverse complement strand
TGCAACTAGAACAAATGCCCGTCCCTCTGCATTAAGTCCCACACTGCAACTAGAACAAATGCCCGTCCCTATGCATTAAGTCCCACACTGCAACTAGAACAAATGCCCGTCCCTCTGCATTAAGTCCCACACTGCAACTAGAACAAATGCCCGTTCCTCTGCATTAAGTCCCGCACTGCCACGGGAAGAAATGCAGCAGATAAAAATCCATTAACCCTCGAGAAATTTACGGTCGAATGATGGCAGTAGCCGAATTGTGTTTACAGTGGAAGTGGACTGCTCGGACGCAGACTATAAATCAGGCCCATATTTACAACATACTCAGACCCGCTGATGTCAGTTGTGCGTGAGTAAGTGAGGGAGTGAGCGAGCGAGTGAGTGAGTGAGTGAGTGAGTGAGTGAGTGAGTGAGTGAGTGAGTGAGTGAGTGAGTGAGTGAGTGAGTGAGTGAGTGAGTGAGTGAGTGAGTGAGTGAGTGAGTGAGTGAGTGAGTGAGTGAGTGAGTGAGTGAGTGAGTAGGACAGTTAATCAATGTCGGTCAAGTATAAGAAAAAAATGCAGTTACTGCGCATAATTTACTGTTTCAAGCGTGAAAAAAAAATTTTCAGTGAGTCAGTGAGTGAGTGAGTGAGTTGAGTGAGTGAGGTAGTCAGTCAGTCAGTCAGTCAGTCAGCCAATAAGTGGGTTTAATATCTCTATGCCAATTGACCGTGATCAAGCGTGCAATACGACAGTGATAGACTGCTTGACTGGCTGGTAGGAGATATGATATGACCGGTCAATCACAGAAGACAGACACACAGTCAGTCATTAAATTGGATCAGTCATCAAGTCAAGCGAACGGATAGTGACTGCACGTCCAAACCGATTGTGCCGACCATGTTTTCACGTTTTTTGTCAGTTTAAGTGACAATTATGAAACAAACTAAAAACTGCCTTTGTTTACAGGCGTTGAACTTGGCCCGATATCATCCGCCGATGAATAGGAGTAAAAGAGTCAGTCAGTCAATCATATGACAGTCGCCAGTACAAGTCATTCTTACCAGTCTGTTATACCACAACCATGTACATACTAATAGGCTGTTGTTGCTCCGGGGAATTCATTGTGTTTGTGACTGATTGGCTATGGCATTGCGTGCCGACTAACTGACTGATTGACTGACTTACTGACTGACTGACGGGCTGACTGACTGACTGACTGAATGACTGATGGACTAACTGATTGACGTACGGACTAATTGACTGACTGGACCGGATGGAGTGTGAGACTGATATTCAGTTTTTTTGAATAACAATAAAATAAGTTATAGGTCCAAACATATTTTACGACTACGTATTGTAGTTTAAATAAGGAGAGGGGAAAAACGTTTACTGTACCTCCAATGCCGATGAAGCTGCGCCTTTGCCGATTTTTCTTCGATTTACAAGTGCATAAACTCATAGCATGGATCACTCATTCAAATGACTGACAATCAAACGAAACCCAGGTCGTCAAGACTACTGAGGACACTAGCAAGTAAAAAAGCAATCACGTTACATCTCATTTCAGAGTTCATCAACGTAACAGATAACAAAGTCAAATATCAGTTATTCTTTCAATAAGTAAGTATGTACGTTCATTTGTCCCCTCAACTATTTGTTTGAAACCTAATAAAATACCCATTAGCTGTTTACATTAATAACATATAACATATATAAAGCACCAGACGTATATATGTACATATCGGCTAAACCTTCTCAATCACACGCACAAACGCACGTTAATTGCGCAAACATTACAATAAATACTAATGTATTCAAAATATAAAAACAAACAGAAAAAACCAAAGCAATAACGTTAGGCCCAAACAAGTCACACTTTCACCATTTGTAGCAATTAAGTACATACACAGTGCAGTGGATGTAAAATTACTTGTTTTTACATATACAGTAAAATATATGTGTGTACTCCCCTGTTTGCATACAATTGGTTTCTTTTACTCATTCAATTTCACTCATATATTTTCTAACTCACTCATTTACTAAGTCACTCATTTACTCACTCACTGACTCACCTATTTGAATGGTTGTGTGCACAGCATGTTGATCGTATAATGACTCGCCTATTTCGAACGATGACAGACTAGAACTTTTACCGTTGTTTGCGTCATGGCTGTTGTTGTTACGGCTATTGCTATTATTATTATTGTTATTATTATTATTCGTGTTGTTGTTGTTGTTGTTGTTGTTGTTGTTGTTGTTGTTGTTGTTGTTGTTGTTGTTGTTGTTGTTGTTGTTGTTGTTGTTGTTGTTGTTGTTGTTGTTGTTGTTGTTGCAATTTGATGTACTTGGTTTGTGTGAGCAGCCACCCGAATACGCTCGAATTTGCAGTTCATCGTGTGGAAACGAGCAAAACAAAATCTGAAACATTGAGATGTCTGCTGATTCACTGACTCACTGACTCACTGGCTCACTGACTCAGTTTTCTTACAAACACACTTCACTGACTGACCGACTGACTGACTGACTGACTGACTGACTGACTGACTGACTGACTGACTGAGTGACTGACTGACTGACTGATTGACTAATTGACTAACTGATTGACTGACTGAATGACTGACTGACTGACTGACTGACTGACTGACTGACTGACTGACTGACTGACTGACTGACTGACTGACTGACTGACTGACTGACTGACTGACTGACTGTCTGACTGACTGACTGACTGACTGACTGACTATGACTGACTGACTGACCTGTTGTTGTACAGGTTCAGGCACAGGTCCATTACATCGTTCTTCGATCTGTTGGAATGGATAAAACTGTGCAGTAACGTTGGCTGCAATTCTCAGCAACGAGTGAGGCATGCTGCCACACTCCAAAACTGACTTGTTGTAACCGCCTTCGTGACTGGTCGAAGTGTAAGCTGTATACGGGACCAATTCAGGTACACCCTGTAGTCGTGGACGTTTTGAGGTTGAGGGTTCCATGGTTATGGCACTTGGAGTACACGGTTATCGGTGAATATATTTAATTTGAGCAGGATTAACTGTTGAGTTGTATGGAATGATAATCTGAAGTGTAAGTGAGATTTTAATTGGTATCACATGTGTATACTGTACATGTATGTACATATGTTTTATGTAACTGCCCATTTGGACTGTTAAAATAAGCATGTGAGCAGTCGTTGCCAGTCCTTATTCATAAATGACTAACATTTGTCTGCGTTTCGGACTCGAAAATGTTGACGTCGTTGAATTAGAAAACGAGCAGTGTGATTGAAGATGTAGTCAGTAGAGTGTGTTGGATTTGTAATGTAACATCGTAAATATGATGATTCATATATTTTTTGTGATGAAATCGATTTTTTACCTCTTCAACAAAATATATCGCATACTGACGAGGACCGGGAAACCCCTTTCGAACTTTAAAGTCCTCCGAAGCGTCTATGCTGGGTCCGAAACGCGATTAAGGTCTCTTTATGACCCGCCACCGGAACACATTTTGATTCTTCAATAATGAAACTAACTGGTTGACTGATTGACCGACAAACTGACATCACAAATTGATAGGAATTACATTCAGTGATATGAGTGTGTATGGGGTATAAAACGTGAATGAATCAAACACGATTTTTTTGTTTGATTGGTAGTTTTATTGTTCAATTGACAGGAGTTTCAACATACATGGTCAACCAACATGTTTAATCGACATAATCAATCAACACAATCAATTAACTATATTCAACCAACATATTCAATCAACACATTCAAACAACTGCAGGACTTTGACAGTTTGTCTGTGATTGTTTGACAGTTTGTTTGAGATTGTTTGACAGTTTTGTAGCGGACAGTAGTGATTGAGTGAAGTCAAGTTTTGCAGGATCACGATGACTCAGTTCAGTTATCAGCTACATAAACTTCAGGTAAATTACACATGTTGAGCAATTTCCATCACTTATTGCCGAAAAATGTTTTCACATCCGTTTTACATGTACATAAATAAAAAGGATGTTTTCATACTGCGGGTGACACATTGTTGAAGTTTATGACTCTTATATGTGAATCATCAGGTTTTTATGAAACATTGTTTGTAAATTAGTTGATGCGATGGGCGTTCAACAAAATAACCAAAAACCGTTGAATCAGCTAGATTTGCAAATGACAGACAACGTAAACAGTAGTTTTTTTAATTCCAGTTCTGAATTAAAAACCTGTCCGCGTTTTTTTTGAGAAGTTTTGTCGTAACAACAAAATTTGGGACGCTCGACTACTGCTGGGAGATAAAGACTGGCAGAGTGATAAAATGACTGACTGACTGACTGACTGACTGACTGACTGACTGACTGACTGACGGAATGACTGTCATTTGTGCGTCAGAAGCGAGTGAGTGGTATTTATGTTTACTAATAAGCGGCTGGCTGCATTCCACAAATTACGCTCGCCGGGCGCGTTAGTAAGAGACGAGAGTGAGAGAGTGAGTTAGTGAGTGAGTGAGTGAGTGAGTGAGTGAGTGAGTGAGTGAGTGAGTGAGTGAGTGAGTGAGTGAGTGAGTGAGTGAGTGAGTGAGTGACTGAGTGGGTGAGTGACTGAGTGAGTGAGTGAGTGCACACACTTTATATGCTAATTTACTTACGTTACATATGTACGTACAGGTTATGTAACACAAAATATATTTTACGACAACTCATTCATAATGAGTTTTAGAGCAAGTAACTTGAGATAAGACAAAACTTCAATTCAAACCCTAGAATAAGTATAATTTATGGGCATTGGCAATGTAATTAAAACCGGAGATCACTCACGTTTCACCAGTTTGTGTGGTCAGCTTTCAGCTCACTGCATTATCAGTACGAAAATGTGAGTTTCAACCGTGCTAATAGCTGACAACTATACTGTAATAATGTTTTATACATTGGAGCAAGCAAATATCACATAGGCAGTAGGTTACACTTGTATGTTTGTATCCGGGGTGTGCCAAGTGTTTGTTTGATACTTGCCAAGCGTGATAACACTAAACATAACCATGAAAACCACTTTATTTCACGCTTAGGTAAGTACCTACATATGTGGGGTCAACCATCACAATTGTAACGCAGTGTTGAGATGATATGAGTACGACTATGACTCAAGCTCTATGTGTACATTGTAACTTGAAAAATTCCACTGTCTGATAATCTTCAGTAAAACTTTAAAATGTGAGTTTTCAACAAAAGTGACTGAAAATTAGTGAGCGTTAAGCAAAATAGAATGAAACGCGACTTATTTAGCAACACGATACAAGACTGTAATTAATGCATGTCGTCAACTATGAAATACAAATGCAGTGAAGAATGTGTAGAATTACCATGATTTAGTGGCTAACTTCACCCACTGTCTCATTATATTGAATTGTTACTATAAACCATGCGTTTCATCAAAATCCTTAGTTAATTCCGCTGCATTTGTTTCCCTGAATCAAACTAAACTAACTTGAAGACATTATTTTCCGCCTCAGTTGATGCGCCGGGAAAATCAAATGAAACATAAAAGTACAAATAATTTCAGTAGAAGTAATTTACTGTTACATCAATTGCGTTACAGGACAAACGTTGATAAATTACGTTTCACCGTTCATGAGCACTTGTTTTATTGTTTTGGAAGTTTTAGGATTATCACCAGAAACCCGCCGAACCCTAAAATCTATTATTTGTCAACTGATGTACATACATATGTATATGTAGTTGCATTGGAAAAAGAACAACTGATTTTGTGATCTAGTAAAAAATGAAAGTATCTTAGGCTTAACATTATACTTTATTATTTTACGAACTAGGCAATGTTGTATGGATAAACAATAGGAGAAACAGATAATTGGAAGACATTACAATGTTACAGTGTTGGAATGTTACAGTGTTACAATGTTACAGTGTTACAATGATACAGTGTTACAATGTTACAGTGTTACAATGTTACAATGTTACAACGCACAATTGGAGACAAAATAAACATGTTAACTGCCAGTTAAAGTCTGTGGACCACCGATCCATTCCGAATGGTACAATGGAGGATCTCTAAACACTCTTTTACCTCAGTTTGAAGCCCAAATTCCAAAAACAAAAGACAAATATTATCATCCACACATTATGTAGGAATGGAATCACCACCAAAACTCAAGAACCTACATACATATGTAGATAGCTAATTTTTCTCTGTTTCAATATTTAATCAAAACCAGAATAAATATGTGAGACAATCAACTACATAACTACGATTTGGTATACATTTATATGTAAAGCCCGTATGTTATTTCTGCAAGCAAACGTACTGTCCAAACATCTGATAATGAAACATCAGTAGCCGCAACTCAACTCGGTTGACACCATAGTCTAACACCAGAGCATGGGGTGATGATGATTGATGTGCGTGTTAAAACTGATTGTCTGATGTTTCATTATCAGAAGTTTTGTGCACGATTTTTGTTCGCAGAAACAACCTACGGGCTTTAGTCGTTTATTAAAAATCTCTACATACATACATGTTATACATATGTAAATATTTATGTTTTATATTGTAAGTTTTGGTATACTCTGGTTAGTGATCATGCGCAACAATGACATGTGCTTGTAAATGTATGGCGTACTTACATACACTTGTACATATGTATCGGACCATGCACCACTACTTCAAACTAAGTGTTTGGCACACTTACTGTACAAGTATAGATTAAAGTGTACAATTATATTAATTGGGTACGCTTTATTTGGATGCAAGATGACAGTGACAGCGACTGGATATGATTCTGGTTGACAAGAGACTGCACCATCAAACAGTAATGACAGTAATACTGCACTTGACTGCACCATTCTGATGTGCATACAAGTAAGTATAAAGTGTAATGGAATGCGTCAAGCATGAGACGACGATCCCAACAATCACATGCCTATCAACACTGGATGCAATTATGGCACAGTCTCATCAACACCATCATCATATGTATGTTAATGGCTGAAGTACATATATCCGTTGTACTTGACAAACGTCTGGCACCCACTTCATCTGGCACCCACTTCATGCTTTAATTATGAACATAGCATACTTTTACAGTGTAACATTCTCGGCACGAACACCCAAAATGTGCTTTCATTTCTTGATAACTGGGTAACACAAGATCAAAATGTAATCATGACTGAATTGTAAAAAAAACATAATATTAACAACTGATGATTAAGGAAGTAAAGAGTAAGCATTTCCGTTATAGTAAGGAAATAGATTGGTAATGTGCATAAATGTAAATGATTGCTTGATATTGCTCACTATGTATGTACATAATATGCACCTACATACTATTGATACCAAAGGTTGATCCTTACAATCCTAAATTAAATTGTTGATTGCATTGCAAGTAATTGGGTTTGATTGGCTTTGACTGGTCATGCATCTTATGTACATACTCAAATACACTGTGACATACCCAACAACTGAATCAAGTACAAAGATGACTGATCCGTGATCACACTCTTTTCCGTATATATGTAATCGTTTTGATCAAGTAGAAACAACATACTATTTATATATACTAGGTGGGTGTATCAGGTGAACCAGATGAACTACGCTGTAACACTGATAGATATCCGCATTAGATGACACAAACTACAGACCATAATTGGTGAGTCTGTGAGTCTGTCATTCAGTCAACCAGTCAGTGAGTCAGTGGGTCAATTACATAGTCAACCAGTCAGTCAGTCAATCAGTACATCCGTCAGTGAGTCAGTCAATCAGTCAGTCAGTCAATCAGTCAGTGATTCAGTAGGTCAGTCAGTCAGTTAGTCAGTCAGTGAGTCAGTCAATCAGTCAGTGAGGGAGTCAATCAGTCAATAAGTCAGTCAATCAGTCAATCATTCAGTTCAGTGGGTCACTCAATCAGTCAGTAAGTATGTCAATCAGTCAGTGAGTAAGTCAATCGGTTAACCAGTCAGTGAGTGAGTCAGTCCGTCAAAACCAGAGAGACTGACGTACATGCAAATATCATGTTATTAGTGACCACAACAATAAGAAACAATGCTCGCTATAATCGTCGAAAATTACTAGACATTTCTGTATGTATGTATTAGACCAACATAGAATGGGCAATCTATTTGTCCAACTCAATAGTACAAAATAATGCCATGGGTTAGGTGTTATTCACGCATTCATATCAATATTAAACGAAAACCCTTAATGCTCACTCACTCACTCATTCACTCACTCACTCAACTCACACAAATAATAACACACTCATTCACTCACTCACTCACTCACTCACTCACTCACTCACGCACTCACTCACTCACTCACTCACTCACTCACTCACTCACTCACTCACTCACTCACTCACTCACTCACTCACTCACTCACTCACTCACTCACTCACTCACTCACTCACTCACTCACTCACTCACTCACTCACTCACTCACTCACTCACTCACTCACTCACTCACTCACTCACTCACTCACTCACTCACTCACTCACTCACTCACTCACTCACTCACTCACTCACTCACTCACTCACGCACTCACTCACTCACTCACTCACTCACTCACTCACTCACGCACTCACTCACTCACTCACTCACTCACTTACTCAACAACA
The DNA here is from genome assembly GCA_964036265.1 of Daptonema setosum. Lineage (NCBI taxonomy): Eukaryota > Metazoa > Nematoda > Chromadorea > Monhysterida > Xyalidae > Daptonema > Daptonema setosum. Next base: position 28,552,187 of record OZ038447.1, on the reverse strand, counting down.
AGAACAATAAGGCGGTGTTCTCAGACACTTGAGCAGCGCCAGAAGCCCCCCTCCCCCCTCTCCCCGGTCACCTGTTTTGGTGCAAAAGGATAGACCTCTTTTACTGCGTCTTCTTTCACCCATCAATTGTTTACAGGCCGTACCTTATTTAAGACCCCTCCGTCAACCAGCCGTTCAGCCAGAAAGTACGTAAGTTATTCAATAAGATATTTGTTTCAGTAAGTCGTTTTTGTGAATGATGTTTCTAGTTCAACTTTTGTTGTTAGCCCTCACTGTTCAATGTCATTAGCGTCAGAATAATTGGCTACCAAGTAAAAATGAGAGAATAGAATGGCGGAAATAATGAAGGCCATATAAACAATGTGTCGGATTAATATAAATATACAGTACATTTGGGGATGAACTGATTGCAACTTGAGTACATGATGACCGAATGAATCGGTGTCTGACTCAACCAAACGATCCCAGTTTATCATGTGTGGACTCATCAGCAGAATAAAGCAATCCATCCTACGCAAATAATCGAACACAACTGGTTTATTCACTCTACCACAACGATATCTTACTTGTAAAATGGTATGAACACTCAGAAAGTATAACGCTCAACGCTAAAAATTTCCGATGTGGGGCTCCAGAAAGTGTTTTAACCGAAGACAATGATCGATTAATGATGTTGTATGTCTATATATATACACACATAATAAATGTTGGTGATGACGCCAGGGATCAGATCAAACAGATCCCATCCAACGTGAGCATTAAACCGAATATATACCCGCGCATCTTTACAATATAATATATATCTTATATACATATATATGTATTTGTATCCTTTGGTGCGTGTCCGTGTCACTATCAATTTTACTACAATGCAATCTGTGGTGTGAGAAGGGAACAGGAGGGTGTGAGTGGGATATAGACCTCCTTGTGTTGGGTATCATGAATACATGCAATAATAATGCAGCCAACAACTGTGATAAACTTGCTGGTCCTGACACATCCAATCAAATGGGATGTTTGTTCCACTGACTCATCCGCGATCAAGGCGTCTTCGAGTAGCACCCTTTAAGGCCGCAAGGGGCTGTCGGCTGACGACGACTGCAGCCTCACTGATTCCAAGGGGGCGCCTTAAGATAGCCATCGTTAAATCTCTCCGGACAGACAAATACGCGCTATAATCATTCATTCATGATTAGTGAGCAGAGATATTCAGGTAGGTGATTGATTGATGAAAAGGAGTGGAGAGGGGTATGGCGTGAGTGAGTGAGTGAGTGAGTGAGTGAGTGAGTGAGTGAGTGAGTGAGTGAGTGAGTGAGTGAGTGAGTGAATGAGCGAGTGAGTGAGTGAGTGAGTGAGTGAGTGAGTGAGTGAGTGAGTGAGTGAGTGAGTGAGTGAGTGAGTGAGTGAGTGAGTGAGTGAGTGAGTGAGTGAGTGAGTGAGTGAGTGAGTGAGTGAGTGAGTGAGAGAGTGAGTGAGTGAGTGAGTGAGTGAGTGAGTGAGTGAGTGAGTGAGTGAGTGAGTGAGTGAGTGAGTGAGTGAGTGAGTGAGTGAGTGAGTGAGTGAGTGAGTGGGTGAGTGCGTGCGTGAATAAGAGCCATGAAGTTTTGTCGCAGACCAGACCATGGATATGTGATAGTTACATACCATAAGATAACGATCTTTAAGGTCAAACAGTTATAAAGATCGTTACACTCAAATTTATTGTCGTTATTGTCGAGATTTAAAGGTAAAATAAAAGATTTAATTAATGAACGCTGAAAGAGTGAGTATCGGAGTAGAGACGACTGCAGTCAAATAATCAACCTTCTGTCATACACTGGCGGACGAGCTAATCTTTCAAAGGCAGGGGAATTCGTCAAAGAGGGGGAATTGCCAGTTTTCAGACCATTTTACCTACACCTTAGGGAACCAAATTCTACTTTTCGAGAATGCCAAAGAGGGGAGAATTCCACTTTTCCTACCCCTTCACGTCCGTTAGTGGTGTCATAAATAAACTGTAAGTAAATAAATGTATTGATATTGGTTGACTAGACGCAAACACACAATCATGATATTCAACTCGTGACTATAAGTTACACATTCATCACTGAAAAGCTCATCTTCTAATGAAGAAACCTCTGTTGATAAAAAAAATCTGACTTTACTAGACTCCTATAAAATCATAATAGCATACAAAAGAGTAAATAGAACTGTAACAAGTCAAACTGCGCATGATCTGTTATTAATATACATACATATTGTATGATGAGCACAAATGTCACATATTGTACAGCAATATCATGTATTTTGGGAAAGCCATAGCCTGAGACGACGAGTAGACTTCAGTGAAGCGTAAAAGCCGTTGCGTATGTTGGTTGTGGTGGCCATTGGTTCCCATAGTATTCTACATATATGTATGTACGTATGTGTATGTGTATTATGCGCGTAAAACCGTGCGTGCGCGAGCACCCGAGCGCTGGCTGGCGGATGCGTGCACTAACTGCATAGCGGTGATGCCGTATGACACGTGTGAGAGTGAATGGCTCAATTGGTGAGTCCAAACTAAACACAACTTGGCACTTTATCGTAACTCTAACTCCTAATTTGGAATAGCTCACTGTAATCAACGTGATTGAACATTGGGTTTATGAATGACAATAGTTTGATTGGATCGTAACTTTATGGCCGTTGTCATTTGAGTTCACTGTATATTAAACCGGGTTGACTATATTGTACTAAATTATGTAAATGTGGTTAGTTCAAAAACTACACGCAACACTTTGTAGATAAATGTAGTCCCTATAGTAACACTTCAACTAATCAAGAACATGTATCAGGTCGGCTAAACAACTGGTCACGAGTTTTCTCTGCTATTTTGATATGACACATGTTTTTGGACTATTTTCTGACAATCACACTGAGTGAAAAATATACAAATACGCGGTCTTACTGACTGAAGACTGACTGATTGACTGAACTGGTTGACTGAATGAACTAAACTTAACAACTGACTGGGTACTTAATAAATAGACCGCCGTATGCAAATATGTATAATATTACGATGACCATCTTAGTCTGCCTTGCGCAAATATCAAATGACCATTAACCCCGAACAGTAGTCATATTAGCGATAAAACTGATAACACTCAACACACAGTACGTACATGTAATATATGTCAGTCGGTCGGTCAGTCAGTCGTTTAGTCCGTCAGTCACTCAGTCAGTCAGTCAGTCAGTCAGTCGATTAACTATTGAGCCTGACAGTCGTTAAGGAAAACACATTTTTGAATTTCTGTATTTCACATATTTATTTTAAATGTGTAGAAAAGATGTTTCAAATGACAAGTTACCGGCAGTACAGCAAAGAAACGATAGACTTTGTATGTGATAACATCGGTCACCCATTACGTTGGTCAGTCAGTCGGTCAGTCGGTCATTTTGATAGACTACATTCAATGCCAGTCATTGTGTAGATGTTATACAGGGTACAAAAGTCATTTTCCTTAAACTGACAAACAGATATCTTGCACACGACCACACAATAAGGATACATGAAATTTCAGTTTTGCGGTCAAATATCGTGATTTTTCACAATGAATATTTCTTTTGATATAGATTTGAATGATTGAAATAAATAATAATAAAAAATGAAAGTTAACAGTTTTTTCACTAAATTGGTTTTATTATAAGAAAAATTTTTCCAATAAAGCGATAGTTTTTGTGTCAAATTGTTCTCATGTCAGTTACTGGCTGTTAGGTTCCTCTTCAGCGACAATCTCTTCTAAATATGATATGCTCAAACCACGAGTTCCGGTTTGCGAGACAAAACATGCGTGTTCTGCTTGTACGCAACTGCAACAAATGTTTTACGAGAGTGAAAGTGTTACAGGACATAACCAACTGCACCGGACTGACTGACTGACGAACTGTTCAACCGACTGACTGACTGACTGACGGCTGATCAACTAACTGACTGACTGACGGGCTGACTGATTAACTGACTGACCGACTGATTAACTGACTGACTGACGGGCTGACTGATTAACTGACTGACTGACGGGCTGACTGATTAACGAACTGACTGACTGATTGACCGACCGTGCTACTAGATTATAAAGACGAGTGTTTGAGTGCACGGTGACGCCACAACCAAACACGCAGTAAATTGAGTGCAGAAAGTCAGTCAATAAAGTACGGAATAGCGTGACAAACAAACCAATCAACACAATTTTATGTTGCCATTCAATTAAATATTCATTTTTCTACTGGCAATCGAAACAGAGTGTTGTGATCGACTGGCACTCTATATAAATGACTGATTGACTGACGGAAATATTTACAGATTGATTGACTGACGGACATATTGACCGATTGATTGACTGATTGACTGACGGACATACAGTATTGACCGATTGATTGACTGATTGACTGATGGACATACAGTATTGACCGATTGATTGACTGATTGACTGACGGACATACAGTATTGACCGATTGATTGACTGATTGACTGATGGACATACATATTGACCGATCAATTGACTGATAATTTAATAACTTCATCACAACTAGAATGCATGCATGACTTTGTATGACCGTATCATAAACTTTTCAAACTCGTTTCGGGCCTAAAGATAGACGAGTTTCTAGTGGTTAGCCCTCATCAGTATCTCCCACTATAATCTCAGCGCATAGCTTGAGTAATTGGCTTTTTACCTTCAATATGCCAAGTTTGTTAATGCACTCGTAGTGCGACCATAACGTTCTCAACATGTGTTTTGTTATGAACGGGTCGGAATGTCCGGAATGCCTGATTGACTGATGGACATATTGAACGATTGATTGACTGATTAACTGACGGACATATTGACCGATAGATTGACTGATTCATTGACTGACGGACATATTGATCAATCGATTGACTGATTGATTGACCGATCATTTGACTGACTGACGGAAATATTTATCGATCAATTGACTAACTGACTGACGGACATATTGACCGATCGATTTACTGATTGACTGACGAACATATTGATTGACCGATCGATTGACTACCTGATTAACAGATTGAACTAACTGTCCACTGGTTGAGTACATGGTGTCTGAATTGGTTATATTGTGACAAACAGGCAGTCTTGCTTAAAAATACTGTGACACAAATTACGATTTTCATTCACATACCAAGCAAAGAATAAATTTTTAATCGTTTGGCTTTCTCTCAGTTGTTTGAAATGTTTTGTCTCTACTTTATTTTAACAAAGTTTTGTGGTAAAATTCATGTGAAGAACGAACGATGGCCATGTGTCATTTCACATATAAAAATGCGAGTGCTCAATCACTTGATTAGACGGTCTGAAAATGTGAGTGATCAGCGGCGTGACTGGTCGGTTTACGGTAAGTCTTCCGTGATGATCTGTATGAACATGCAACTGCGGTAATAACCAATTACTGGGATACAGATATTGACTTCAATCAAATATCACGTTGCTTTGGTTTATTGTTTGCTAAACCCATGCCTCACACGAGGAGAATTGACAACTTTTTTTTTCTTTGAAATCAGTTAAGTGTCATAATAGATGACCATAACAACAGCCCCACATCATATGCGTAGACTTTGATTGTGCATCCGCACTTACAATACAATGTAAGCAATGATACAATACAATGTAAGCAATGATACAATACAATGTAAGCAATGAAACAATACAATGTAAGCAATGATACATTACAATGTAAGCAATGACCCAATACAATGTACGCAATGATACAATACAATGTAAGCAATGATACATTACAATGTAAGCAATGATACATTACAATGTAAGCAATGATACATTACAATGTAAGCAATGAAACATTACAATGTAAGCAATGATACATTACAATGTAAGCAATGATACATTACAATGTGAGCAATGATACATTACAATGTAAGCAATGATACATTACAATGTAAGCAATGATACATTACAATGTAAGCAATGATACATTACAATGTAAGCAATGATACATTACAATGTAAGCAATGATACATTACAATGTAAGCAATGAAACATTACAATGTAAGCAATGAAACATTACAATGTAAGCAATGATACAATACAATGTAAGCAATGAAACAATACAATGTAAGCAATGATACATTACAATGTAAGCAATGATACATTACAATGTAAGCAATGATACATTACAATGTAAGCAATGATACAATACTATGTAAGCAATGATACAATACAATGTACGCAATGATACAATACAATGTAAGCAATGATACATTACAATGTAAGCAATGACCCAATACAATGTACGCAATGATACAATACAATGTAAGCAATGATACAATACAATGTAAGCAATGATACATTACAATGTAAGCAATGATACATTACAATGTAAGCAATGACCCAATACAATGTACGCAATGATACAATACAATGTAAGCAATGATACAATACAATGTATAATAAGCAATGATACAAACCAAACACGCATCTCCTGTTAAGCGGCAAACACTCAGGCATATTGACTCATTAAACATTATTATTAACCAACCGTTTTAACCGCATACTTGCATCAAATGTGGTGTTTGAGCCTCGTTTGATATTTATAATTTAAAGTAAGTACCTCCACAGTACCAACGTATTTATTTCTGGGTATTTGATTGCTGAATATCGGCACGGCATCTGAACACGTGATGCCAACAGTCGGTAGCACAATCAATCACTTTTTCATGCAGTTCATTATTGTTTTAGTTTTCGTTAACAAAATAAAACATTATGTTTATATGTAGTTCGTTTATTGTTTTTGTGATAAATAGTTTTTGCTTCTGGTATGGTTCACTCATATTAAATTATTGTCTACCGATCCGACCGTTACCCATATCAGAAAATGAGTGGTCATTTTTTGCCCTTTTTGGCTAGGTATTTATCGGCTGATGGTAACGAGATTCTATAAACCAACCATATGAACAAATAGGACTGAACTAATTGGCGGTTTCTATTTGCAGTGACACACCGAGGTTTGAGGGTGCAGCTGATCAGTAATAATCAAGTCCAACATATTTATACATCCAGTTTTACGACAGGACTTTAGTCGGCCTCTTTTATAGAATGTCAGAGATAAATATGTATCATTTGACAGATTCATTTCCATTATCAGTTATGAAGCACAAAACGAAATTGAAATATAACTTCCGAATAAATATTCATAGAAGCATTCACTGAATAACATGAACGATAATAATAAAGGGCATGGAACGTAATGGTATTGCGCATTGTTGGGCATGTGGCATCAACGCCAATCGCGATCCACAATCAATCCAACAAACGTATAAATACATTCAAAAGTAAGTAATTATAATGAATCAACGTCAACGACCATCGATTGCAATTACATACGCTGTTGTGAGACTGAGAAATGAATAACTTGCCGTAAAATAAATGGAGTCTCTCTTCAGAGCGCAAGTACTTTGAATGCGGTAAACGATTAACCGCTGTTACAAAATAACCCGATAGAAACCAGATAGAACAAGAAAGGGAATATGTGACATTTTATAATAGTGAAAAACATTACATCATGAAATTTATAGAGGGGGAAAACAGTAATTAACATAGTGCACCCGAAAATGTTGGGTGAAATGGTCGTTAATTAAAAGTATCATATCACATATATGCCATTCGGTTGTGTTCAATCACCATTAAAGTCATCAAACAATATCCAACAACATTATGTATTCCTTCGTAAATTGGCGAACGAACACCAAAACAACACGAAACGTAACAGAATTAAATTCATGAAACATCAGGCAACAATGGTAGGACTCTGCATGCTCACCATTCCACCGACCGAAGATATACTACCAACTGACGGCAGTTCGTTGTAGGCTGACGCCGATCCACCCGACATTTCTTCCAGTTCTGAAATTCAGGTCCGTTATCATATTATCACAATATTAAAAATACACTGTTACATTATCACAAAATAGCATTATTAAATTGTTACATTCAGAGGTGGGCCGCTGGGGGGGGGGGGTAGGGGGGGGGGGGGGTTACCCCCCACTTTTCAGGGTCGGCGGGTAGCACCCCCCCCCCCTAGACAAAAATTTAGGTCGCCTACCCCCTCCCCCCCCCCCCCCTACTCGAAATTTTTGAGAAAATCGGCCTCAAAACCTCGATTTTGAGGCTCATTTTTCAAAAAAATTTGGCTGTGAGAATTTTTTTTCGAACAAACACGTTTTCTGGGTCAATTTTCTTGGTTAAAACCTGAAAAAACCGGTACATGTGATGTTTATACCTTATAATAGAAGATTTTTTAGCAAAAACAAGCAAAAAACTAGGTTTTTTTGCGAAAAAAAATTTTTTCTACCCCCCCCTACCCGACCTTACCCCCCCACTTTTCGGGGTGGGGGGGTAAACTGAGATTTCGAAATTCTACCCCCCCCCCCACCCCCTGCAAAGTGCCGAAAAACCCGGCCCACCCCTGGTTACATTATTACAATATCACATTATTACAATATGAGTTACAAATAGACACAAATTATTGTGACAACTGGTGGCTTGAAAACGGCTAATTCTCGAATTATCAAGTGTTTCTGACGTTGTTAGCCACATCATAACAACTTTTGTTGTCAATTGGGTTGCATTTTGCATGTAAAAATAGGAGTAAGGATGAGTGAGAAGAGGAATTTGATGGTCCTGTAAACACAGTAAAATGAAAACTCTTTACCCATGCTGAGAAAAGACTTCAAAAAAATCAGAAGAGCAAGTCACATTGCGGGAGTGTGTCTATATCAAACACCGGTCACCAGAAGTGCGGACCTTTTTGTTGTTTTTGTTGTTTATTTGTGAGTTTTTTTTCGTTGTAAAGGTACTCGTTTTACATGTACTAGTATACAGGGTGGGCCAAAAAAACCATACGATTTTGAACGTTAATAACTCTATCTGTAAACAAACGATTCAATCGTTTTTGCTCTCATTTGAAAGCCAATATTTCAACATTTAAGCCAAAGACAAGCCAAAGTCATTTAAATTTTAGTTGTGTTTTATGGAGTTGCTCTGATGTTACAGAAGAAAATTTGAAAAATCGTGTATTTTTAGCGAAAAAGTCACCGAAGTGCATGGACTATTGTGTCTTAAAAACTGTAAACGGAGTATTGCAGTTTATGAATTTTAATGAAATGCATCAAATAACAACTAGTTAAGCCCTGTTGATCAAAGGTAAATTAATGGTACACTCGATTTGCCCATTTTCCCGAACCACCAAAGCCCGAGCTCAGGGTTAAAGTTGTCCATGGCGGCTATGACATTCGCCATGACTTTTTTCCAAGCACTAAATGTGGTATTCCAAAGTTTCCAAGTTAGAATTGAAGTCTGCGAACTCTAATTCCCTTATTGAAACTTTCAAATTCAGAAATTCGTTGCCCAAAAGGAACATTTTGCTAAACCGAAAAATTCCGGGTTTTTCTTCCAAAACACGAATTTTGGCGGTTTTTTCTTCTGTAACTTGAAGGCAACTCTATGAAACAAGACTAAAGTTGGAGTGACTTTAAGTTAAAATATTGACTTTCAAATGAAAATAAGAGCAATCAAATCGGTTGATTAAAGCTCGAGTTATTAACGTTCAAAATCGTATGGTCTTTTGGCCCACCCTGTATGCACTCCTTAGTAAAAAACGTGTCCAAGACATTTGGGCGTATCTTCAGTTTGTACCGAACTTCAGAAAAGAACTGATGGCTTCAAAAAAAGTGGTTCAAACAAAATTTTGGGCACCCGAAAAAAAACAAGAACGTTGTTACCAGTTCATAGAGTTTACTAAGTACCGAAAATACCTGGCATTCATTTGATAACAACATTTAACTCAGATTTTCCTACATGATTAAAAAACATCAGCCGTTAAAACGTAAACGGCTACCTATTAAAAAACATTAGCAATCTAGCTTAGTAAATTTTATGGTTTTTACTTCCTCACTCACTCAGTAACTCAATAACTCACTCATCACACTAGCGGACGAGAAGAGGTGGCCAAAGTGTAAATCCGCTCTCTTTGGCGTTTTTGAAAAGTAACATTTTTTCCCTAAGGCGTAGGTAAACTGGTCTGCAAACTGCCGATTCCCCCTCTTTGACGAAATTCCCCTTCCTTTGGAGGATTGGCTCGTCCGCCAGTACTCACTCAATAACTCACTCACTCCGTCACTCAATAACTCACTCGCTCCGTCACTCAATAACTCACTCACTCCGTCACTCAATAACTCACTCGCTCCGTCATTCATTAACTCACTCACTCCGTCACTCAATAACTGACTCACTCCGTCACTCAATAACTCAATAGCTCCGTCATTCATTAACTCACTCACTCCGTCACTCAATAACTCACTCGCTCCGTCATTCATTAACTCACTCACTCCGTCACTCAATAACTGACTCACTCCGTCACTCAATAACTCACTCGCTCCGTCATTCATTAACTCACTCACTCCGTCACTCAATAACTGACTCACTCCGTCACTCAATAACTCACTCGCTCCGTCACTCAATAACTCACTCACTCCGTCACTCAATAACTCACTCACTCCGTCACTCAATAACTCACTCGCTCCGTCATTCATTAACTCACTCGCTCCGTCACTCAATAACTCACTCGCTCCGTCATTCATTAACTCACTCACTCCGTCACTCAATAACTGACTCACTCCGTCACTCAATAACTCAATAGCTCACTCACTCCCTAAGAACAGTATCCAACCTCCAACGATGGACTCGAACCCGAAATGCAGGTAAACGAGGAAGAGGCAGTGAACAGCGGCGATGGATGCCGTCATCGTCAGTTTGTGGGCGGCGTCGCGCAGTTTCGATGAAAAGATGATCGACTAAAAAGAATTTCGATGTTGGGAGACGTACATTTTGTTGCGTCATGGTAGGGTATCATTATTTTGCGACGTGTCAGCAATTTCCAGATTGTTAAGTTGCATTGACTTGGATTACAGTCAACCAATCACGTCAATTCATCTAACCAATCAAACAATTTCCATATTGTTAAGTTAAGTTGTATTGACTTGGATTAGAGTCAAAGTCAACCAATCACCTTAAGTCATTAAACTAATCAATCAATTGACCGAACAATCCACCAATCAATTCCTGAACAGACAATCCCGAAAATCACCAACCGAAGCGATCAACTTTTTCTTTGAAGACAATTAATGAACCAAAGGATTAACTATTGAATCGAAAATCAATCGTCTAATTCTATTCAATCAACCAATCATCATTCGATCAAACCACCAATTATTCAATCAACCAACCATTCGGAGACATGAAGTTCCAGCAAAGGCAGCAACGAGCAACATGAAGTAGAGGTGGTCATGTGTGGGATGGAACAGAGTGCTGAGCAAGATGACGATGCAGTGACCGAACAATGCGTAGCCCTGAATCATACCAAATTAATGGGACACATCTGATGGCTAACAACTCAGCCGTAGCGTAGCAAGCACACAAAAATAAAGAAAACAAATGAAAATTTCATGTAAAAATTTTATTTTAGAAAAAAATTTGAGAGCTGTTTCCATAAAAACAAGTGTCACCACCGATGCACCGAAACTCAACCCATAGTCAGAGATGGCACCATTTGAAGAATTTATTAATTATTAGAATACCGCATGTATCGTTTTTATTTCCCTTATTTAACTCAATCTTAAGATGCGATGCACGTAAGCGACGACCAAAACATCATGAAAATTGGGACAAAATGAAAATTTGAAAAAAATTAGATTTGGATACAAAACGACTCACTTGACTCCCGTGAACTCAAAAATGTCCTTGCTTCACGTTAAAACCACGTAAACAGGCCAAAATTCGCATCACTAAATGGTGCACCCTAATTTCCCTATACAAATTAGGCAAAACTTTAAGACCGATTTTCTCATGTACTTCCAAAAAGATCGGAAAACCAAACACCTCATGTTGAAGCCGAGAATTTTCGCTACAAAACCTGTCTAACTAGCCAATGCAATTTCGACTTTTTTTTCAACTACCGTAATCTCAAACAACAATTATTTTTCAACTACCGTAATCCCTGTGCCATCTTTAACGAAACATTAGGTTTTGCCATCAAAAATTAGTTCCGTGTGGATCATCTGAAAACAAATATTTTTACTGCAAAAATACTAGTTATGATTCGACAGAAAATCCCATCCTATCCGCCCAGTCCAAAAAGGGGGGGGGGGTAAAGCCGGTTAGAGAGGGGGAGGGGCAGAAAAAAAATCGCAAAAAAGCTCAGTTTTTTGCTTGTTTTTGCTTAAAAAAACTTTTATTATGAGGTATGAACATCACATGAACCGGTTTTTACAGGTTTTAACCAAGAAAATTAACCCAGAAAACGTGTTTGTTCGAAAAAAAATTTCACAGCAAAAACTTTTTGAAAATTGAGCTTTAAAATAGAGGTTTTGAAGCCGATTTTCTCAAAAATTTCGAGTCGGGAGGGGGGGGGGTAAGAGGTAGGCGACCTAAATTTTTGTCTAGGGGGGTAGCCTACACGCCGACCCTGAAAAGTGGGGGGGGGGTAAACCCCCTCCCCCTCCCTTCCAGCGACCCACCACTGATTACTATTATTGGACAGAATCATATTTTAGTAGTTTTGCAGTATAGTCGATAATGAATTACTGTTCCAAAAAGGTGCGTGAATTCTCGATAAACATCCTAATGATTTACCGTGCTTTAGCTTGTCGATGAAAAAATTTCAGTCGACCCTAAATTAGTTTTTATTCGCAATTCTGTGATTTGGGCTGTTTTCAGGAACTTTTTGTGCAAACGAAAGAGAATAATTTTCTCTTTCAATTGGTGTTAACTTTTAAAAAATTGGTCCAGTACAATGCAATTTCGATTTTTTTTCTGCCCCTCCCCCTCTCTAACCGGCTTTACCCCCCCCCCCTTTTTGGACTGGGCGGATAGGATGGGATTTTCTGTCGAATCATAACTAGTATTTTTGCAGTAAAAATATTTGTTTTCAGATGATCCACACGGAACTAATTTTTGATGGCAAAACCTAATGTTTCGTTTATGACGACACAGGGATTACGGTAGTTGAAAAATAATTGTTGTTTGAGATTACGGTAGTTGAAAAAAAAGTCGAAATTGCATTGGCTAGTTAGACAGGTTTTGTAGAGAAAATTCTCAGCTTCAACCTGATGTGTTTGGTTTTCCGATCTTTTCGGAAGTACATGAGAAAATCGGTCTCAAAGTTTTGCCTAATTTGTATAGGGAAATTAGGGTGCACCATTTAGTGATGCGAATTTTGGCCTGTTTACGTGGTTTTAACGTGAAGCAAGGACATTTTTGAGTTCACGGGAGTCGAGTGAGTCGTTTTGTATCCAAATCTAATTTTTTTCAAATTTTCATTTTGGTCCAAAGTTTGGCTGACTTTTACGTGCATCGCATCTTAAATTGAATATGGGACCGAATCGATTGAGTAACCACTGCATTACCCACCCATTTACAAACAGCAACACAACACTAAGATATGAACTGATGGACTTTGATTGCTCAGAATAATGAACATAGCTTACGTTGTTATTAAGATAGCGATAAGTATGTTGTTGAATAATATTCTCAGTAAATTTGTACTGATAAGTTGTGATGAATGTAGGAGTGTAGGAATCTATGGCACTGACCATCGAACAATCAATCAACCAACCAATCAATCAACCAATCAATCAATCAACCAACCAGAGTTGACATGACCACATAGCACATGGTGTAAATGGCCAATCAATCAATCAATCAATCAACCAACCAGAGTTGACATGACCTGCACGAGCGTCATATCACACATGAACACATAGCACATGGTGTAAATGGCCATCGAAGCCAATAACCAGTACCCGAAACACGTCAACGTCGCCGTACCGATCAAAGTACCGTCTTTCTGCAATTATACACAAATTGTCTAACACTAATGATTAATGTTCGAAATGATTTGAATTCGAAATTAAGGTTCGTAATTTTTTCGAATATCTATAATATATAAAATATCTAGAATCTTAAAAATTGTTGACGAACGGATCCGTCCTTTACATTTTAGACGTGATTCTGCGAGACAACAATCAGATGAAAATAACGGCTTCAATATAAAACAGGTACCAACGACCACGTAACCGGATGACTTCATCGTCCATAACAGCAGGCCAATCAGCGTCAAGTTGATCATCAACGGACCGTACAAATCCGAGGCGATCTGACATCGAACAAAAATATTGATCAACAAAACATCATGCCGAGCGACTAAATATTACTCAGTAATCTAAAACTCTAATGTTTGTCACAACCATTCGAAAGGAATAAAAACGAAGAAATCTGAAAATACACGTAGTAGCTGTCTAAAGTCTAATTAATTCTCGCCTACCTTGTATAACAAATTACGCTAAACAAGAACAAAGAGAACCCTGCGGCAAACTATTTACAATTACATTGATGCCAAATGAAAACATTGACATAAGCGAAACGACTCACACACAAGCTCTTAACATGACGACCTGGTTGCTTCACTTTTCAATATTATACCGAACCAAAAAAACACCTGGATTTGACTGGCTTTTCGGGGCAGCAGCGACTGAAAGAGGCGATTTCGGACAAGTTTTGGTTCGACATCGAAGTAAGGTCGAAATAGGTCAATGCGACCGTAGGATGTGAAGGCCTGTTTCACCTGTTCGCTGCCTGCCTGCCACACCTAAAACACCAGTATTTCGTATTTCATAACATTTTTCAATGTAAAAACACACACTTATTCGCTCACTCACCGACGACTCTACACTGAAGTACTTACTCACTCTTTCATTCACATACTCCTTCACTCACTCCCACACTTACTGCTACAGACTCACTCACGTACTGAATTACGTACTCAAACACTCAAATACACACGTACACATCTTACGTAACCTTTCAGTCACTCTTTCATGTACTTCTTCACTTACACATGACTAAAACTCAAGTACTCACTCTCTCAAGCCTGTTCTATACTCACGTAATACGTGCTTCATTTATAGTCTCACTTATCTCATTCACTGACTGACGTGACGACTCAATTATAAAATAGTCGCTCACACACGCACCTAATCATTAATTAAATTACTCACCTCATAATCTTTCGTAACCACGGCAATGTTTCTCAAACGAACGACTGTTCTTTTAAAGCGCGAGTTATACTTCAGCGCACGGAGCACGCGTGCGCTGCACCGAACTCGGCGCACGTGCGCAACGCATCTTTCTATAGAAGGCAGGTTGGTGCGCTGGTTCACGTGCGCCGGAAGTATAACCACTTTGGCGCACGTTACGCACACGGGGACGTGTGCGTGCGCCGTGGGCCGAAGTAAAAGTCCCGCTTAATATGTCATTTCTAATATGAACATGACGCATAGCTCTTTCGCTTATATAAAATGATCAACAATAAACGAACCATATGTGCGACATGTCCCTGCATTGACGTCTGTCCCCCACCAGCCCCCTCTGCCGAACTGCTCGGCCGTCTACGGTGGTCGAACTCGGGTGGCGGATCCATTTACGGCTGAAATCATATATTTGTTCAATCTAGTTAATTGGTCATTAACCAAAGCCAGCAATTGTTTAGCAGTGATAGATGGAATATAAATTTAAATGCTATTATAGGATGCGTGGATGGTCGGAGACTGGAGTCGGACAGTCCTTATCCAAATATAGTTATAGTTTACGTGGAATTTTTTCGGGTAAGTGAGCTCATGTCACGTTTGAATCCGGGCCTATAATACCGTCAATCAAAAATAAATTAATTTTGAACTCGAATTTGAATAAAAAAAAAATAAAAAAAAAATAAAAAATAAATTGGTGTCGGGTAGAATATTTAATCCCTAAGGTACTACAGTAATCTTCACAAAGTATGTGACGATGAACGGTAGACTATGTTAATGTGTTGTACATAAAACATATTTCCTATTTAGTAATCACCCAGTTATTCGAGCCACCTACCAAGACTCAAACAGATATTTATCTCATCCAGGGTTTCTTGTTAGTCACTAGCGGACGAGAAGGGGAGGGAAAAGTGGAATTCCCCCTCTTTGGTGGTTTCAAAACGTATAGTTTGTTCCCTAAGGTGTATGTAAAATGACTCATTTTTTGCCAATTCCCCCCTCTTTGAAAAAATTCCCCTCCCTTTGGAGGTTTTACTCGTCAGTCAGTGTTGTTAGTCAAAAACTTTTTGGCGCACAGTTTGATTGAATTCAAATTTGTTTTGGCGCGTTTTCGAAAATTCGAGTTTTATAGCTTGGGCAGGGTTTCTTGTTATCAAACGTTTTTTTGGGGGTCGGTTACACACGTATGGCACTAAATTAAGTGCAATTTGTGTATGCTGTCTAAATTCTATGCGAAACATATTAAATTTATTGATTTTTTGAAAGCGCGGCAAAGGCAGATTCGAACTCAAACTGCGTGCCAAAAAGTTTTTGACGAAGCAGAAACCCTGGATAGGCTATCAGTTCTTTTTCGCAAAGCATTTGGACGACATTAATTGATTGCATTCGTGCGTTACTGGCCGACGAAATTTATTTTCGATAACAAGAAACCCTGACCAACCATACAACCGTGGACAATCGGGCCAGCTTACCACAAAAACCAGCCAACCTTCTAAACAACCTACCGAAGGCTAATTTACAAAGCCGCTGTTTTTCCCAGAACCAAAATTGCGTCCGTTTTGTATTCTAGGTTAGTTAACGCGTGCTGATTACAATCAAGTGTTGACACCTGCGTTTTGCTAGTCATGTATGTCTGGCCAGGTTGCATATTTGGAAACTGTACCGGTTTTTTGACAAAATCCACAATTCGACTTTTTCATTTTGGATTCACGGAGATGCTTAGCTAGGCTATCTCCTTCACAAACGTACAGTCTGTGTTCGGAACTAAGCCTAAGTCGTACAAACAATCAAATGGTTATTAGCTGTCGTTGGGTCATACGAATTCTGACAAAAAACCGGTACAGTTTACAAATATGCGGCATATTCCCAGAAACTACAAAAAAATTGTCATCAGTAAAACTTTTCCCTGAATGGATGAATGGGTTCGAACAAATGAACAAAAAAAAATTTTCTCAAAAAAAGTTTTGAAAAAAATTAATTTCTTTGTTGGAATTTTTATTGTCATAAAATTAAGCTTGCTTTGCAGATTTTTTTCATGTATTTTTCATGGAAATACGTTGATTATTGAATGATTAAAATAACGTTAAAAGTTAGAATTAAATTTCAAAAAATTATTTCAACTTTTCGATAATCAACGTATTTCCATGAAAAATACATGTTATTAAAACATGTGTTACCTCTTAGGTTATGGCTAACGGTTCGGCTTGTGGTGACATGAAAAACCACGCTGGACACCTCCGCTTCGCGGTGCTAACGGTCCAAGGCGGGGGCATAAAACTTAGGTTTCAGTGTAGGCTTAGGCTTAGGCTTAGCCTTTGAAGAAGGGCTCGGGCGCTACGCGCCCAAGCCCTTCTCAAACCCTAAGCCTAATCCTAAGCCTAAACTGAAAACTAACTCTTAGCCTCATACTCGGCGATCTCGCTTAGAAGGAACAGTCTGTGATAATTACTAAGCCGAAGCCATACAAACAATGGGTACTTTTTAATGCAAATAAAAGTGCTAGAATGGGATAGTTTCTTCATAACAAGCAATCCTATTTTTTTCTCTGATTTATGCTTCGTTTTCCAAAAAAAAAAAATTTTAGTCACAAAATTTTCCGTTCACTTGTGCGAAACCATAGTTTTGAGAAAAGTTTTACTGATGACAATTTTTTTGTAGTTTCTGGGAATATGCGGCCAGGTTGTCTGACAAGGACAAGCTCGCTAGCATAGCGCACTGGCGGACAAGAAGGAATGGGAAACGTGGAATCCCCCCTCTCTGGCAAGCTAACACAATATAATTTGTTCCTCGAAGTGTAGTTTAAATGCCCCCTCTATGATGAAATAACCTCCCTTGGAGGGTACACTCGTCCGCCTGTAGAACTGCGTGGAGCGCGAAGGTGGGGTTTGAATTTTTTCCATCATCTCTTCAAAGACGCGTAAGCCCTTAAAATATTGTGAAACAAATTGGCTTATAAAATGTTCCTCAACTCTCACGGTTGAAGTTTGAGACCATACTCAATCCAAAATGGGACTTTGGATTTCAGGGTTGATATGGGAAAAAAACCAGACGGTATGTAAATATGCCCGAGACAATCTCTAGCAAATCAAACAATTACAGTATTCCCATAAAAGTGTATTCTGTACTGAATCTATTACCAAAAACGTCATAATGCGATGCTTTATTCAAAACCAAATCACCGAAAACATTATTACTGTAGAAGAGTTGTTCAATAATCTAAAGTCCAGACATTGCTTAAACGCCGACCGTTGGCGCAAACGCGTCGACACGCAACCAAATTTTTTTAAATGTAAAACTCTAGGAACAGAAAAAGACGAGCAGGCAGACAAGCAGGCAGCCAGCCAGACTAACTCACTCATTCACTTATTCACTCACTCACTCACTCACTCACTCACTCACTCACTCACTCACTCACTCACTCACTCACTCACTCACTCACTCACTCACTCACTCACTCACTCACTCACTCACTCACTCACTCACTCACTCACTCACTCACTCACTCACTCACTCACTCACTCACTCTCTCACTCACTCACTCACTCACTCTCTCACTCACTGACTCAGTCACTCACTCACTCACTCACTCACTCACTCACTCACTCACTCACTCACTCACTCACTCACTCACTCACTCACTCACTCACTCACTCACTCACTCATTCACTCACTCATTCACTCACTCACTCACTCGCTCGCTCACTCACTTAGATACACTTATTGTCATGAAAAACGTATATTCGTTATCCGTCATTAAGGAGATACATCTTATCAAGCTCGTATATGGGTCAAGTTTAACTATACCCTAAATTTTTGCTGCGTATAAATACAAACACGTTAAGCAGTTATCCAGTTCACAAAACATTGTTCGGACATATTTACATTGAATCTGCCACAATACACTACACCACTGCACTAATATGTAACAATACCTATAGATCATAAAAAAGTATAACAAACAACAACAACAATAAAAAGCAATCCACCAACCAACTAATAACACAACTATTGTTTCTTCTTGCTTGTTGGAAAGGCCATGGCAAATGTTTTTAATGCAAGTTTTTCCCATTACAAGACAATTGAATACATGGCTTCAATTTTTTTGCATATATACAACAGAGGTTTTTCGTTGAGTTTTTATGTTCACTTTTATGATATAACTGAATATATGATTGAAAGATAGGCAATGGTGAGACATAACTTGATTTACACCTTTCTCACCACAATCATCTTCATCGGCTCGAAATGCGTTTTAAATGTGCGACTGTGTTAACAAGTGTGAATTACAGCCCGACCCAAACCAACCATGAACACACCTGGAGCACGCACAGCTGTTTTTGCAATGCGTTTCCGCGTGCGCACCACTCGAGCGAGATGAGCACGCGCAGCCAACGAGATGAGTACGCGCATCCGATGCAATTGGATTCAATTGAAAACAGACGTGAACACGAGCGTTAACCGCAAACACCAACATGACATTCAACCACTTACCGATATGACACCATCCGTAAATGAATACATGCAGACGGATGTACTTCCTTTATCGGCTCAGGCATTTGTAGAATACATTATAGAATTTACATCTCCCACCTACTGGCTGAAATAGCATTTATGCATTAAAGCACATAGGTAACTTTTTCAATTGTTGTTGTTAAGATGTTGTTGTCGTGGTTGTTGTTGTTGTTGTTGTTGTTGTTGTTGTTGTTATTGTTGTTGTTGTTGTTGTTGTTGTTGTTGTTGTTGTTGTTGTTGTTGTTGTTGTTGTTGTTGTTGTTGTTGTTGTTGTTGTTGTTGTTGTTGTTGTTGTTGTTGTTGTTGTTGTTGTTGTTGTTGTTGTTGTTGTTGTTGTTGTTGTTGTTGTTGTTGTTGTTGTTGTTGTTGTTGTTGTTGTTGTTGTTGTTGTTGTTGTTGTTGTTGTTGTTGTTGTTGTTGTTGTTGTTGTTGTTGTTGTTGTTGTTGTTGTTGTTGTTGTTGTTGTTGTTGTTGTTGTTGTTGTTGTTGTTGTTGTTGTTGTTGTTGTTGTTGTTGTTGTTGTTGTTGTTGTTGTTGTTGTTGTTGTTGTTGTTGTTGTTGTTGTTTTATTTATTCTAAGTGTTGCTGAGTAAATATAAACTCAATTAAAGGTTAATTGTTGGGCACGCAACATCTCAATCAACAACAGCAACAAAACTCGGGTTCAACTAAATCCCTCTGAGTCTGATCTGATGTGATCGCATTTTATGCAAGCAAAATATTTCGTAATTCTAAGCAATGCATTAAAACAAAATAAAATATTTTGCATCATTTTATTATATCAGTAACATCATAACACCCGCTCTTATTCGAACTTCGTATCATCATATCACTTAGGGATTGTGCAACTTTTATGGCATTTAATTGGTCCATCAGAATCACTATGAACTGAAGAAAGTTCAAACATACATTACGATATATTTATATACAAATTATGTACCAAATCTACAGGGTGGGCCAAAAAAACCACACAACTTTGAAGGTTAATAACTTTGTGAATATGATTTGAATTAATTAACGGTGTGCGTCATTTTAATCATAATATATTTGAAATTTTGTAACTCTAATTTTATCAAAAAATTTCAATGCAATCAGAAGTTATGCAACAATTTCTGAAAAATACCATTTTCCAAATCGGGCGGGAGTTTTCATACAAATGGGTTACAATAGATATTTGTTAATATTTTACGGTACAGACGAACTGTTTTGGTTTCTTTACCATTATTCAGTTAAAACATAGTTAATGAAACTGCTTAAAACAGTATTTTCAATAATTCAGACGGTTTTTAATTTGAAAATTAACATTCATGATAGAAAACATGCTGTTGAGCGTTGAGCACAGAACGTCCATATTGAGCATGGCATCAACTTTAATATGCGTTCTCTGTGTCTGAGACTTGTCAAAAATATTGTTTCTCAAATTTATGTGTAATTTCTGACCTCTTTGTGTAAATTTATTATTTCGAAAAATTATATTGTATGGGTTGTAAGTAGAAAAACAGCACCTTATTGATAAAAATTTGATATCTTTTCGAAAAATTTAAATTTATCCATAATAATCATGTGAATGGAAGTCAAAGATATACCAGTTGAAATGATGCAAACCGCAGTTTAATCCGATTGTTAGTCACTGAGTTATTAGCTTCCAAAGTTGTGTGGTTTTTATTGGCCCACCCTGTATGTTGGACCACCTGTATGTACATTTATTCTAATCCAAAACGCCTTTTCAGACCAACCAACTCCGTAAAGATAACGTATTTATGATGTCATCATTGAATGCAGGTTAATCAATTATTATGAACCTTTATTCATGAATACTAAATGTATTAATAGCCTATTATAGAGTTCACTAATCCTGCATTAGAGTTCAATATTGCTGCCTGGTAAGGCGCGCCAGACCCTATTCCATATCCGTAAAAAAATTTATGATCATATTCCCGTAAAATCAGAGAAAAACTAAACATTAGGATGTGTATG
Organism: Daptonema setosum; assembly: GCA_964036265.1. Lineage (NCBI taxonomy): Eukaryota > Metazoa > Nematoda > Chromadorea > Monhysterida > Xyalidae > Daptonema > Daptonema setosum. Next base: position 28,530,565 of record OZ038447.1, on the reverse strand, counting down.
GCAACAGTTTTACAAGACGCAACCCGCTGCACCTTCAGCATATAAAACATATTGCTTTTAATTTC
>OZ038447.1:28524861-28530300 GCA_964036265.1 Daptonema setosum | reverse complement strand
CTCAATACATTGTCTTCACAACCTACTGCTGCCACCCCCCCACATCGTCTTCTTTTCGAATGAAAAATTTAATTTTCTGAATATTCGTCCAAAAAGTTATTTTTTTCCATTTTCAATCATGATAAAAAATCGTGGTGGCCTAGGAAAAATTTGAAACCTAAAAAGCCTTTTTAGCCATGTTTTTAGCTTCGTTTTGAGCTATAACAGTGGTGAATTTGATACTTTTTCAACGTCTTAAAGGGCTGATGAATGTTGAGAACTAGAGTATACAGGGTGGCTGTAAAGTAACGACGCGTTTTCCGAACGTCCATTTTCTCGAAAAATTTTTATTGTATGACCAGTGTTTGAGAAGCCAAACTAGCGTAAAAACACCTGAAAAATCGAGCTATGTTATCAGTTTTCACATATCACACTTGATTTGATGACTTTTCAAGGAATTTCTGCCAAAATCCCGTTTTTTGTAATGTTCTCGCATCCTAGACGGATTTTTTTTCTAAAACAAATGCGTTATTTATAGGAGTTGAAAAGTATGCAGACACTTAATATAATGTTGTTGAACAATATTTCTTCATGAAATAACTTATTAGTAGCTTTTAATATCAGAATATAAGCCAGTTTTCACAAGTAACTTTTTACACAAGAATATTTTTTTCACATTTCTGCTAATTATCACGATTTTATGATCCTTAACGGTGTCTTATGACATCGGATTTGAGTTATGGGAGTTGTGGAAGTATGATTATCTTGCATAGAACATAATTCTTTCATTTTCAAAATTTTGGATTTTTACCGAAATTCCTAATTTTTCTTCATTTAATGAGACTTTTTGATAGTGAAGTAACATAAAGTTTTACTTGTTTCAGAATTTCTGAGCACATGAATGTAGACAGTGCTTTTTTATGTCTAAATAAAGCCTTGTTAAAACCAAATGCTCATTAACTAGTACTATTATGGTCAGTTTTCATGGGATTTCGGTCAGAATTGTTCAAACACAAAGAAAAATCCGTTAAATGGTCGTTAAAAATAAAACTAGAGCAGTCCCATACAGAAAGGAACCCCATACTCAGAAATTTCAGGTATGAATACATATAATTGGCATGTAAAAGTTAATCATGCAATACAATAGTTTTGAAAAATAGACACCCGGGAAAACGCGTCGTTACTTTACAGCCACCATGTATTAGCTGCAAATAATGATGTCAAGCTTCCATAGATTTCTTGTATTGAACGCTTTATGCGCAGGTATAGTTACACGACTATTTTACTTTATTTATTATTGTGCTGGCAACAATTTCAACACAAGAAACATCAATTAAGCAATTGTTAACGAGGTTTTGAAATGATTTATACCCCTTGAGAAAGCCATCGTTATCAAAAAATTTATTTTTCGAAAAAAAACTTGTAATTGCTTTTAGAGTTGTTCAATAGTTCATTTGAAAAGTAGACTATGTGTGGGGGTGGCACCAGTAGGTTGTGATGGCAATATATTGAGGTAACTCTTGGACTTTATGTCATATTCTGAATAGCTAAACTTAAGATGGTAAATCACCTTGAACATTTTTCGGACACCAAACATTAACTTAGTGTCAAATGGTTAAGAAATTTTGTTACAATAGTAGCCAAATAACATAGAATTCATCATTCGGAGCCTCCAGTTACCCTAGAATGTAACCAGAAATTGTTGAAAGCACATGATTTGATAAACTAATATAGTTTTGTAACTATACCTGCACATAAAATGTTCATCATTAGAAATCTACGGAAGTTTGACATCTATTATTTGCAGCTAATATACTCTAGTTCTCAACATTCATCAGCCCTTTTAGATGTTGAAAAAAGTATTGAATTCACCACTGTTATAGCTCAAAATGAAGCTAAAAACATGGCAAAACGCTTCTCAGGTTTCAAAATACAAAAGGCCAAAGCCACCGCACTTTTTTGTCATGATTGCAAATGAAAAAAACTTTTTTGACCAATTTTCAGAAAATCGAATTTTTTATTTGAAAAGAAGACGATGTGTGGGGGTGGCACCAGAAGGTTGTGAAGGCAATGTATTGACGTAACTCGTGGACTATACGTCATATTCTGAATAGCTAAACTTAAGATGGGAAATCGCCTTGAACATTTATCTGACACCAAACATTAATATAGTGGCAAATGGTTAGGAAATTTTGTTACAATAACCACCAAATAACAACAGAATTCATCATTTGGAGCCTCCAGTTGTCCTAGGATGTAACCAGAAACCATGGAACAGGTCTCACAAGCAAATCCAAATTTTTTCGGAAAATTTATTTTTTGATAACGTTGGCCTTTTCAAGGGGTATCAAGTCATTTCAAAAACAAATTAACAATTGTATAATTGATATTTCTTGTGTTTAAATTGTTACCAGCACAATAATAAATGAATTAAAATAGTCGTGTAACTATATCTGCGCATAAAACGTTCAATACAAGAAATTTAGGAAAGTTTGACATTAATTATTGGCAGCTAATATACCCGAGTTTTCAACATTCATCTGCACTTTCAGATATTGAAAAAGTATCGAATTCACTACTGTTATAGCTCAAAATGAAGCTAAAAACATGGCAAAGAAGGCTGTTAAGGTTTCAAAAGACTAAAGTTCACCATGATTTTTTTTCAGGTTTGGAAATAAAAAAACGAGCCACTTTTTTGACGAATTTTCAGAAAATCGAATTTTTCATTCTAAACGATGGCTATGTGGGGAAGGGGGGGGGGGGGGGGGTGGCACCAATAGGTTGTGAAGGCAATGTATTGAGGTAACTCGTGGTCTACATGTCATATTCTGAATAGCTAAACTTAAGATGGGAAATCGTCTTGAATATAACCACATGGATAAACGACCAAACGGGAAACTTCATTAAATATCTACAAAAAATTTTTGCTCAAAAACCGCGTTTTAGAGCCCAAAATGACCGCAATGAAACATAAAACAAGCGTGTAAATTTTCAGAGCAATATGTCTTTGCTATCTTTTGATATCACCGCTCAAAGTAAAAAAAAGTTGATTTTTTAAGATTTCCGAAAAAACTTTTTTTGCAAATTTCGAAGTCTTCGTTTTCGGGAATGAAACATCTGTGGACCCTAATAATATGGTCGATTACTACCTACCATATAATGGTTCTGAAACCGCTAACAGCTCAATTTTTTTTCGTCGACGCCTACCCCCATACAAACCGTAGGTTTTCTCAGGCAAGCCGATTTAAAACAGTATTTTTATTTACTCAGACTGTTTTTAACTTGAAAATTTTTATTCATGATGTAATCATGCTGTTGAGTGTTGAGCACAGAACGTCCATATTGAGCATGGCATCAACTTTAATATGTTTTCTCTGTGTCTGAAACGTCTCAAAAACATTGTTTCTCAAATTTATGTGTAATTTCTACCTCTTTGTGTAAATTTATTATTCGAAAATTTATATTGTACGGGTTCTAAGCAGAAAGACAATACTTTTTTAATAAAAATTTTATATCTTGTCGAAAAATTGAAACTTTTCCATAATAATCATATGAATAGAATTCAAAGGTATACCAGTTGAAATGATGCAAACCGCAGTTGGATCCGATTGTTAGTCACTAAGTTATTAACTTCTAAAGTTGTGTGGTTTTTATTGGCCCACCCTGTATACAGGGTTGGTGTATAGTAACGACGCGTTTTCCGGCCGCTCAATTGTCAAAATTAATATTTTGGATGAATAACTTCTACATGTCAGTTATATGTATTTATACTTGAAATTTCAGATTATGAGGTTTATTTTAACGTAGAACTGCTCAAATTGATTTTTTTTTTCGAAAATTAACGGAAATTTCGTTGTTTTACAACAAAGCTGACCGAAATTCCATGAAAACTGACCATAGTAATACGAATTAAAAACCAATTGGTTTCAACCAGGATTTCTTAATGATATAAACAAATGGTTGGTTGAGTTTTGTGTTAAAGAATTTAAGAAAGAAGTAGAATTCATAATACTTTACTACCAAAAAGTCTCAATGAATGAAGAATAATGATAAAAATTCCAAAATTTCGAAAATCAAAGATTTAGGTCCAAAGCAGGATAATCATACTTCCATAACTCCTATAATGCAAATCTGGTGTAATAAGATACCATTAAGAGTCGTAAAATCATAATAATTGAAAAAAAATGCAGAAATAAGATTCTGATGTAAAAAGTGACATGTGAAAACTGGCTTAATTTTCAACATTAGACAACACCATTAGTGTTATTTGGCGATGAGACTTTAAGAAAATCTTTATTAAAAAAATGTGTAAACTTTTAGAATCCTATAACGCTTTTATTTCGGAAAAAAATTCCGTCTAGGACCCAAGAAGAAAAAAAATATAGCTCTTTGGCAGAAATTCCACAAAAGGACTACAAATACATTATAATACGTCAAATATAACCACATAATTCGATTTTGCAGGTGTTTTTACGTTAGTCTGACTATAAAAACACTGATCACACAATATATTTTTTTGAGAAATGGGCGGCTGGAAAACGCGTCGTTACTTTACAGCCACCCTGTATATTTAATCTATATAAAGGTCAACATCCACACTGGGTAGTTTACACTGGTCAGTTTGGAGATGGTAAGACCGGTATTAAGGGTGCAGGTATGTTATAAATATTAATCAAAAAGAAATATTAATTTAATCAAAATCAAAAATAGTAAACAGTAATCAAACACCATAAATGATTTGCTGTCAGGCAGGCGCTCAGTCAGCAAGTCAGTCAGTCAGTCAGTCAGTCAGTCAGTCAGTCAGTCAGGCAGTAAATCAGTCAGTCAGCCAGTAAGAATATTGACGGAATGTCAGTTAGTCAGCATTCAGTCAGTCGGTTAGTCACTCTGTCAGTCTGTCAGTCAGTCACAGTCAGTCATACAGTCATTCAGTAAGTCGGAGAACCACTTCTGACACCAAACAAAAAAAGTTTTAACTTTCAGCAAGTGGAGAAAACTATCTTGTGGCATACGTAGGGCAAGCCAACGTCTACGTTGGTTTTTTTATTGCTTTTATACAGGGGTGGCTCAAAGTCTCGTAACACTTTTCGACGGCCAGTTACGAAAAAAAATGTCCTCTGTGTGATCTCGTTGATCCTGGCTCAAAATTAACCGAAAAATGCGAATGAGATGCTAGTTTTCCTATATAAAGAACACATATAGTTATCATCAAGAAAAAAGAAAAAAATCTGCGAAAGAGGACATTTTTCTTATTTAAAGACCCAGATTGTCATTCAATAGGAAAAATTTCCCAGTAATAACTAAATAAACAGGTCATCTACCAACCACTAAGGAAACACGTATTTTCCGTTTATTACAAGCGAAACAAAATGAACGAGCCAAAGCAACAATCGGGCCAAGAAATTCGTTTTACATGCTCTAACACATGTGCCAGTAAATGAAACCCATTGTTTACGCTCA
>OZ038447.1:28476257-28514661 GCA_964036265.1 Daptonema setosum | reverse complement strand
TTTATATCTGTAGTAGAAGTCGGAGTAGAACATGTTTTGACCGGCAAATTTAGTCCAACGTTAAACACTGTAATTAACAATGCCTTTTCCATAGCATCATATTGTATGGAATAGGCATTTAGATATAAAAAATATGTTATATGGACCCATCACGCAGATATGCTATGAACTAAGCACAATGTTAATCGTTGGCCAAATGACATGTGATAACGGAATTTTCCTCGAAAACTGTAACGCTCGTCAGAGGCAGATTTGAACTAAACCAAAACACACGCCAAAAACTTTTAAATAAGAAAAACTTATAAACACACACTATAAACGATGAATTTAGGAGTGACGTTGTAACAAATTAGGTAGTATAAAAAGCGGAAATTTATAGGTTCAAATTAGATGCAAAGTCGACAAGAACCTGTGGAAAGGTGACAACCACCGGCCAGGTGCGTGCGGTATAGATGACATACGGTGAGTCACTCACTCACTCACTCACTCACTCACTCACTCACTCACTCACTCACTCACTCACTCACTCACTCACTCACTCACTCACTCACTCACTCACTCACTCACTCACTCACTCACTCACTCACTCACTCACTCACTCACTCACTCACTCACTCACTCACTCACTCACTCACTCACTCACTCACTCACTCACTCACTCACTCACTCACTCACTCACTCACTCACTCACTCACTCACTCACTCACTCACTCACTCACTCACTCACTCACTCACTCACTCACTCACTCACTCACTCACTCACTCACTCACTCACTCACTCACTCACTCACTCACTCACTCACTCACTCACTCACTCACTTTCTCACTCACTAACTCACTAACTCACTCACTCACTCACTCACTCACTCACTCACTCACTCACTCACTCACTCACTCACTCACTCACTCACTCACTCACTCACTCACTCACTCACTCACTCACTCACTCACTCACTCACTCACTCACTCACTCACTCACTCACTCACTCACTCACTCACTCACTCACTCACTCACTCACTCACTCACTCACTCACTCACTCACTCACTCACTCACTCACTCACTCACTCACTCACTCACTCACTCACTCACTCACTCACTCACTCACTCACTCACTCACTCACTCACTCACTCACTCACTTTCTCACTCACTAACTCACTCACTCACTCACTCACTCACTCACTCACTCACTCACTCACTCACTCACTCACTCACTCACTCACTCACTCACTCACTCACTCACTCACTCACTCACTCACTCACTCACTCACTCACTCACTCACTCACTCACTCACTCACTCACTCACTCACTCACTCACTCACTCACTCACTCACTCACTCACTCACTCACTCACTCACTCACTCACTCACTCACTCACTCACTCACTCACTCACCCGCTCACTCACTCACTCACTCACTCACTCACTCACGCACTCACTCATTCAGTATATGGTCTGTGGCTCCCGGTCACAAAGTCTTGGATGTATCGGAACCAAACAACATAACTGACGAAAAAATGTTCGAAGGGTTGATTCCATGCGTTTGAATGTCATCAAAGGGAAATGTGTTTATTATATTATAATGCAAAAATAATATAAAATTTTTCATTAATGAATAACAGGTGATCACAAGATTATGAAATTGTGGGCGTTAAATTGAAACAAAAAATATATATTGAAAACCGAGTCGGTGCCTTGTTTGAAATCAAGTGGTGTTGAAATAAAACAAAAACACATAATGAGAACTGATTTGTCGTTGATAACAATAGGCGAATTTGGCGAAAACATTTTTCCAGGCGTTTGATTGTGTTTTTTTAGCACGATCAGAGTGAATTACTTTTGCCAGTGCTGAACTTTAGGTTATCAGTAAATGAACAGAATAAGAAATATTGCGAGCATTAAAGTGAAACTCGAAATAATATGGAAACCCGATTAAAATCATGGCAAAGTCGCATTCACCATAACCATTTTCCCATGCGTTAGGTCGTATGTGTTACGTTTGGTTGTATGTATGTGTCACGTTTAGTTGCATGTGTTCGTTTCGTTGTATGCATGTATTATGTTTGACTGTATGTGTTACGTTTGGTCGTATGTGTTACGTTTGGTTGTAGGTATGTGTCACGTTTAGTTGCATGTGTTCGTTTCGTTGTATGCATGTATTATGTTTGACTGTATGTGTTACGTTTGGTCTTTTGTGTTACGTTTGGTTGTATGTATGTGTCACGTTTAGTTGCATGTGTTCGTTTTGTTGTATGTATGTATTATGTTTGGCTGTATGTGTTACGTTTGATCGTATGTGTTACGTTTGGTTGTATGTATGTGTCACGTTTAGTTGAATGTGTTCGTTTCGTTGTATGTATGTATTATGTTTGGCTGTATGTGTTACGTTTGGTTGTATGTATGTGTCACGTTTAGTTGCATGTGTTCGTTTCGTTGTATGTATGTATTATGTTTGGCTGTATGTGTTACGTTTGGTTGTATGTATGTGTCACGTTTAGTTGCATGTGTTCGTTTCGCTGTATGTACGTATTATGTTTGGCTGTATGTGTTACGTTTGGTTGTATCTATGTGTCACGTTTAGTTGCATGTGTTCGTTTCGTTGTATGTATGTATTATGTTTGGCTGTATGTGTTACGTTTGGTTGTATGTATGTGTCACGTTTAGTTGCATGTGTTCGTTTCGTTGTATGTATGTATTATGTTTTGCTGTATGTGTTACGTTTGGTTGTATGTATGTGTCACGTTTAGTTGCATGTGTTCGTTTCGTTTTATGTATGTATTATGTTTGGCTGTATGTGTTACGTTTGGTCGTATGTGTTACGTTTGGTTGCCTACAACCAAACGTAACACATACGACCAACACAAATTACGTTAATGACTCACAATACAACAATACTGAAATATTGCACTTGTTAAACATCAATTTAATTAAGTAATACTACAATTATGAACACACATATTAAACATTTTTAGCGTTACTATGGCTAAGCAATATTTTTTTTTAAATCAAATTGGCTTTCATCAGAATAATAAGTTTATGCCCATGAAAACAATGATCTAACTTTCAGCATCTCTGCATATTTTCCTGATCATGTTTGCCTCGATATGTTTCGCTTGTAATCACGTTGTTTTTGTTGTAGTTTCGGACGTTGATGCATGTTGCACTCTTCCCTATGAGCCAACCATGCTCACAATCATTCCAAACACTTGGTTCACGATTTGGAAAATGTAAACTGCTTACTATCTCATTGAGATTTTCTTCACCATCCGATGGAGTATCAGACTCATCCACAGCTCTTATAGCGTAACAGCCGTCGTAATAATCAGTAGCTATGTACATACAGGGTGGCTAAAAAAACGTGTCGCGTTTGAGTAGTTATTGTGAAAGTTATAATTGAGCTGTGAGATTGCGGTAAAAAGCATTTGATTAGGCATGTTTTGGCCTAAAAAATGATGTGCTACTGAAATTCAATCTCTCAGTTCCTATTTGTTACACGTGATTATGAAAAAAACACCGAATTTCACATCAGAAAGTAGTCAAAACGCTATTTTGTGTTTTTTTGTTAGCTTACTTATTATTATTACTACTCCATCTGTAGTTTTTCAGTTTTTCACTTACTCAATTTGCTGTTTTTCACTTTTTCACTCACTCAATCGATAGTTTTTCACTTTTTCACTGGCTCAATCGGTAGTTTTTCAGTTTTTCACCTACTCAATCTGTAGTTTTTCAGTTTTTCACTTACTCAATCGGTAGTTTTTCAGTTTTTCACTAACTCAATCGGCAATTTTTCACTTTTTCACTTACTCAATCGGCAGTTTTTCACTTTTTCACTTACTCAATCTGTATTTTTTCAGTTTTTCACTTACTCAAACTGTAGTTTCTCAGTTTTTCACTTACTCAATCTGCTGTTTTTCACTTTTTCACTTACTCAATCGATAGTTTTTCACTTTTTCACTTGCTAAATCGGTAGTTTTTCAGTTTTTCACTTACTCAATCTGTAGTTTTTCAGTTTTTCACTTACTCAAACTGTAGTTTATCACTTTTTCACTTACTCAATCTGTAGTTTTTCAGTTTTTCACTTACTCAATCAACTGTTATTCATTTTTTCACTTACTCACTCTGTAGTTTTTAAGTTTTTCACTTACTCAAACGGCTGTTTTTCACTTTTTCACTTACTCAATCTGTAGTTTTTCAGCTGATAAACTCAGAACCTCAGAACCTCAGAACCTCATAACCTTAGAACCTCAGAACCTCAGAACCTCAGAAGCTCAGAACCTCAGAACCTCAGAACCTCAGAACCTCAGAACCTCAGAACCACAGAACCCCAGAACCTCAGAACCACAGAACCTCATAAATAAAGTGTCGACGATAAAGTGTCGACGATAAAGTGACGTTGATAAAGTGACGACGATAAAGTGACGAGGATAAAGTGACGACGATAAAGTGTCGACGATAAAGTGACGACGATAAAAAGACAACTGAAAAGTGACGACGATAAAGTGACAACGATAAAGTGACAACGATAAAATGACGACGATAAAGTGACGACGATAAAGTGACGACCATAAAGTGACGACGATAAAGTGACGACGATGATGTGTCGACGATAAAGTGACGACAATAATTTGACACTTTATCGTCGTCACTTTATCGTCGTCACTTTATCGTCGTCACTTTATCATCGTCGCTTTATCGACGTCACTTTATCGTCGTCACTTTATCGTCGTCACTTTATCGTCGACACTTTGTCGTCGTCACTTTATCGTCGTCACTTTAACATCGTCGCTTTATCAACTCACTTTATTGTCGTCACTTTATCTTCGTCACTTTATCGTCGTCACTTTATCGTCGTCACTTTATCGTCGTCACTTTATCGTCGTCACTTTATCGTCGTCACTTTATCGTCATCACTTTTTAGTTGTCTTTTTATCGTCGTCACTTTATCTTCGACACATTATCTTCGACACTTTATCGTCGTCACTTTATCATCGTCACTTTATCGTCGTCACTTCATCAACGTCACTTTATCGTTGTCACTTTATCGTCGTCACTTTATCGTAGTCACTTTATCGTCGTCACTTTATGGTCGTCACTTTACGGTCTTCACTTTATCGTCGTCACTTTATCGTCGTCACTTTATCGTCATCACTTTACCGTCGTCACTTTATCGTAGTCACTTTATCGTCGTCACTTTATGGTCGTCACTTTACGGTCTTCACTTTATCGTCGTCACTTTATCGTCGTCACTTTATCGTCATCACTTTACCGTCGTCACTTTATCGTCGTCACTTTATCGTCGTCATTTTATCGTCGTCACTTTATCGTCGTCACTTTATCGTCGTCACTTTATCGTTGTCACTTCATCGTCGTCACTTTATCGTCGTCACTTTATCGTCGTCGCTTTATCATCGTCGCTTTATCGACGTCACTTTATCGTCGTCACTTTATCGTCCTCACTTTATCATCGTCGCATTATCGTCGTCACTTTATCGTTGTCACTCTATCGTCGTCACTTTATCGTCGTCACTTTTTAGTTGTTTTTTTATCGTCGTCACTTTATCGTCGACACTTTATCGTCGTCACTTTATCGTCGTCACTTTATCGTCGTTACTTTATCGTCGTCACTTTATCGTCGACACTTCATCGTCGTCACTTTATCGTCGACACTTTTTCGTTGTCTTTTTATCGTCGTCACTTTATCGTCGTCACTTTATCGTAGTCACTTTATCGTCGTCACTTTATCGTCGTCACTTTTTAGTAGTCTCTTTATCGTCGTCACTTTATCGTCGTCACTTTATCGTCGTCACTTTATCGTCGTCACTTTATCGTCGTCACTTTATCGTCGTCACTTTATCGTCGTCACTTTATCGTCGTCACTTTATCGTCGTTACTTTATCGTCGACACTTTATCGTCGTCACTTTATCGTCGACACTTTACGGTCTTCACTTTATCGTCGTCACTTTATCGTCGTCACTTTATCTCCGACACTTTATCGTCGTCACTTTATCATCGTCACTTTATCGTCGTCACTTCATCAACGTCACTTTATCGTTGTCACTTTATCGTCGTCACTTTATCGTCGACACTTTATCGTCGTCACTTTATCGTCGACACTTTACGGTCTTCACTTTATTGTCGTCACTTTATCGTCGTCACTTTATCGTCGTCACTTTACCGTCGTCACTTTATCGTCGTCACTTTATCGTCGTCATTTTATCGTCGTCACTTTATCGTCGTCACTTTATCGTCGTCACTTTATCGTTGTCACTTTATCGTCGTCACTTTATCGTCGTCACTTTATCGTCGTCACTTTATCGTCGTCACTTTATCGACGTCACTTTATCGTCGTCACTTTATCGACGTCACTTTATCGTCGTCACTTTATCGTCGACACTTTACGGTCTTCACTTTATTGTCGTCACTTTATCGTTGTCACTCTATCGTCGTCACTTTATCGTCGTCACTTTTTAGTTGTTTTTTTATCGTCGTCACTTTATCGTCGACACTTCATCGTCGTCACTTTATCGTCGACACTTTATCGTCGTCACTTTATCGTCGTCACTTTATCGTCGTTACTTTATCGTCGTCACTTTATCGTCGACACTTCATCGTCGTCACTTTATCGTCGACACTTTTTCGTTGTCTTTTTATCGTCGTCACTTTATCGTCGTCACTTTATCGTTTTCACTTCATCGTCGTCACTTTATCGTCGTCACTTTATCGTCGTCGCTTTATCATCGTCGCTTTATCGACGTCACTTTATCGTCGTCACTTTATCGTCCTCACTTTATCATCGTCGCATTATCGTCGTCACTTTATCGTTGTCACTCTATCGTCGTCACTTTATCGTCGTCACTTTTTAGTTGTTTTTTTATCGTCGTCACTTTATCGTCGACACTTTATCGTCGTCACTTTATCGTCGTCACTTTATCGTAGTCACTTTATCGTCGTCACTTTATCGTCGTCACTTTTTAGTAGTCTCTTTATCGTCGTCACTTTATCGTCGTCACTTTATCGTCGTCACTTTATCGTCGTCACTTTATCGTCGTCACTTTATCGTCGTCACTTTATCGTCGTCACTTTATCGTCGTCACTTTATCGTCGTTACTTTATCGTCGACACTTTATCGTCGTCACTTTATCGTCGACACTTTACGGTCTTCACTTTATCGTCGTCACTTTATCGTCGTCACTTTATCATCGTCGCTTTATCGACGTCACTTTATCGTCGTCACTTTATCGTCGTCACTTTATCATCGTCGCATTATCGTCGTCACTTTATCGTTGTCACTCTATCGTCGTCACTTTATCGTCGTCACTTTTTAGTTGTCTTTTTATCGTCGTCACTTTATCGTCGACACTTCATCGTCGTCACTTTATCGTCGACACTTTATCGTCGTCACTTTATCGTCGTCACTTTATCGTCGTCACTTTATCGTCGTCATTTTATCGTCGTCACTTTATCGTCGTCACTTTATCGTCGTCACTTTATCGTTGTCACTTTATCGCCGTCACTTTATCGTCGTCACTTTATCGTCGTCACTTTATCGTCGTCATTTTATCGTCGTCACTTTATCGTCGTCACTTTATCGTCGTCACTTTATCGTCGTCACTTTATCGCCGTCACTTTATCGTCGTCACTTTATCGTCATCACTTTTTAGTTGTCTTTTTATCGTCGTCACTTTATCTTTGACACATTATCTTCGACACTTTATCGTCGTCACTTTATCATCGTCACTTTATCATCGTCACTTTATCGTCGTCACTTTATCGTCGTCACATTATCGTCATCACTTTTTAGTTGTCTTTTTATCGTCGTCACTTTATCTTCGACACATTATCTTCGACACTTTATCGTCGTCACTTTATCATCGTCACTTTATCGTCGTCACTTCATCAACGTCACTTTATCGTTGTCACTTTATCGTCGTCACTTTATCGTAGTCACTTTATCGTCGTCACTTTATGGTCGTCACTTTACGGTCTTCACTTTATCGTCGTCACTTTATCGTCGTCACTTTATCGTCATCACTTTACCGTCGTCACTTTATCGTAGTCACTTTATCGTCGTCACTTTATGGTCGTCACTTTACGGTCTTCACTTTATCGTCGTCACTTTATCGTCGTCACTTTATCGTCATCACTTTACCGTCGTCACTTTATCGTCGTCACTTTATCGTCGTCATTTTATCGTCGTCACTTTATCGTCGTCACTTTATCGTCGTCACTTTATCGTTGTCACTTCATCGTCGTCACTTTATCGTCGTCACTTTATCGTCGTCGCTTTATCATCGTCGCTTTATCGACGTCACTTTATCGTCGTCACTTTATCGTCCTCACTTTATCATCGTCGCATTATCGTCGTCACTTTATCGTTGTCACTCTATCGTCGTCACTTTATCGTCGTCACTTTTTAGTTGTTTTTTTATCGTCGTCACTTTATCGTCGACACTTTATCGTCGTCACTTTATCGTCGTCACTTTATCGTCGTTACTTTATCGTCGTCACTTTATCGTCGACACTTCATCGTCGTCACTTTATCGTCGACACTTTTTCGTTGTCTTTTTATCGTCGTCACTTTATCGTCGTCACTTTATCGTAGTCACTTTATCGTCGTCACTTTATCGTCGTCACTTTTTAGTAGTCTCTTTATCGTCGTCACTTTATCGTCGTCACTTTATCGTCGTCACTTTATCGTCGTCACTTTATCGTCGTCACTTTATCGTCGTCACTTTATCGTCGTCACTTTATCGTCGTCACTTTATCGTCGTTACTTTATCGTCGACACTTTATCGTCGTCACTTTATCGTCGACACTTTACGGTCTTCACTTTATCGTCGTCACTTTATCGTCGTCACTTTATCTCCGACACTTTATCGTCGTCACTTTATCATCGTCACTTTATCGTCGTCACTTCATCAACGTCACTTTATCGTTGTCACTTTATCGTCGTCACTTTATCGTCGACACTTTATCGTCGTCACTTTATCGTCGACACTTTACGGTCTTCACTTTATTGTCGTCACTTTATCGTCGTCACTTTATCGTCGTCACTTTACCGTCGTCACTTTATCGTCGTCACTTTATCGTCGTCATTTTATCGTCGTCACTTTATCGTCGTCACTTTATCGTCGTCACTTTATCGTTGTCACTTTATCGTCGTCACTTTATCGTCGTCACTTTATCGTCGTCACTTTATCGTCGTCACTTTATCGACGTCACTTTATCGTCGTCACTTTATCGACGTCACTTTATCGTCGTCACTTTATCGTCGACACTTTACGGTCTTCACTTTATTGTCGTCACTTTATCGTTGTCACTCTATCGTCGTCACTTTATCGTCGTCACTTTTTAGTTGTTTTTTTATCGTCGTCACTTTATCGTCGACACTTCATCGTCGTCACTTTATCGTCGACACTTTATCGTCGTCACTTTATCGTCGTCACTTTATCGTCGTTACTTTATCGTCGTCACTTTATCGTCGACACTTCATCGTCGTCACTTTATCGTCGACACTTTTTCGTTGTCTTTTTATCGTCGTCACTTTATCGTCGTCACTTTATCGTTGTCACTTCATCGTCGTCACTTTATCGTCGTCACTTTATCGTCGTCGCTTTATCATCGTCGCTTTATCGACGTCACTTTATCGTCGTCACTTTATCGTCCTCACTTTATCATCGTCGCATTATCGTCGTCACTTTATCGTTGTCACTCTATCGTCGTCACTTTATCGTCGTCACTTTTTAGTTGTTTTTTTATCGTCGTCACTTTATCGTCGACACTTTATCGTCGTCACTTTATCGTCGTCACTTTATCGTAGTCACTTTATCGTCGTCACTTTATCGTCGTCACTTTTTAGTAGTCTCTTTATCGTCGTCACTTTATCGTCGTCACTTTATCGTCGTCACTTTATCGTCGTCACTTTATCGTCGTCACTTTATCGTCGTCACTTTATCGTCGTCACTTTATCGTCGTCACTTTATCGTCGTTACTTTATCGTCGACACTTTATCGTCGTCACTTTATCGTCGACACTTTACGGTCTTCACTTTATCGTCGTCACTTTATCGTCGTCACTTTATCATCGTCGCTTTATCGACGTCACTTTATCGTCGTCACTTTATCGTCGTCACTTTATCATCGTCGCATTATCGTCGTCACTTTATCGTTGTCACTCTATCGTCGTCACTTTATCGTCGTCACTTTTTAGTTGTCTTTTTATCGTCGTCACTTTATCGTCGACACTTCATCGTCGTCACTTTATCGTCGACACTTTATCGTCGTCACTTTATCGTCGTCACTTTATCGTCGTCACTTTATCGTCGTCATTTTATCGTCGTCACTTTATCGTCGTCACTTTATCGTCGTCACTTTATCGTTGTCACTTTATCGTCGTCACTTTATCGTCGTCACTTTATCGTCGTCACTTTATCGTCGTCACTTTATCGACGTCACTTTATCGTCGTCACTTTATCGTCGACACTTTACGGTCTTCACTTTATTGTCGTCACTTTATCGTCGTCACTTTATCGTCGTCACTTTATCGTCGTCACTTTATCGTCGTCACTTTATCGTCGTTACTTTATCGTCGACACTTTATCGTCGTCACTTTATCGTCGACACTTTACGGTCTTCACTTTATCGTCGTCACTTTATCGTCGTCACTTTATCATCGTCGCTTTATCGACGTCACTTTATCGTCGTCACTTTATCGTCGTCACTTTATCATCGTCGCATTATCGTCGTCACTTTATCGCCGTCACTTTATCGTCGTCACTTTATCGTCGTCACTTTATCGTCGTCACTTTATCGTCGTCACTTTATCGTCGTCACTTTTTCGTAGTCACTTTATCGTCGTCACTTTATCGTCGTTACTTTATCGTCGTCACTTTATCGTCGTTACTTTATCGTCGTCACTTTATCGTCGTTACTTTATCGTCGTCACTTTATCGTCGTCACTTTATCGTTGTCACTTTATCGTCGTCACTTTATCGTCGTCACTTTATCGTCGTCACTTTATCGTCGTCACTTTATCGACGTCACTTTATCGTCGTCACTTTATCGTCGACACTTTACGGTCTTCACTTTATTGTCGTCACTTTATCGTTGTCACTCTATCGTCGTCACTTTATCGTCGTCACTTTTTAGTTGTCTTTTTATCGTCGTCACTTTATCGTCGACACTTCATCGTCGTCACTTTATCGTCGACACTTTATCGACGTCACTTCATCGTCGTCACTTTATCGTCGTCACTTCATCGTCGTCACTTTATCGTCGTTACTTTATCGTCGTCACTTTATCGTCTACACTTTACGGTCTTCACTTTATCCAAAGGTGTTTAGCCATTTTCCAAAGGTGTTTAGCTCTTCTCCAAAGGTGTTTAGCCCTTTTCCAAAGGTGTTTAGCCCTTTTCCAAAGGAGTTTAGCCCTTTTCCAAAGGTGTTTAGCCCTTTTCCAAAGGCTTTTAGCCCTTTTCCAAAGGTGTTTAGCCCTTTTTCAAAGGTGCTTAGCCCTTTCCCGAAGGATTTGAGCCCTTTTTCAAAGGTGTTTAGCTGTTTTCCAAAGTTGAGCAGCCCTTTTCCAAAGGTGTTTAGCCCTTTTTCTAAGAGTGCTTAGCCCTTTTCCAAAGGAGTTTAGCCCCCTTCCAAAGGAGTTTAGCCTTCTTCCAAAGGTGTTTAGCTCTTTTCCAAAGGAGTTTAGCCCTTTTCCGAAGGAGTTTAGCCCTCTGCCAAAGGTGTTTAGCTCTTTTTCAAAGGTGTTAGCCCTTGTGAAAAACTGAAAAACTACCGATTGAGTAAGTGAAAAACTGAAAAACTACAGATTGAGTAGGTGAAAAACTGAAAAACTACCGATTGAGCAAGTGAAAAACTGAAAAACTACCGATTGAGCAAGTGAAAAAGTGAAAAACTATCGATTGAGTAAGTGAAAAAGTGAAAAACAGCAGATTGAGTAAGTACTCGCACCAAAAGAAGCACAAAAAGAAGCACAAAAAGAAGCAACAAAAAAAGCACAAAAAGAAGCAACAAAAGAAGCACGAAAAGAAGCAACAAAAGAAGCACCAAAAGAAGCAAAAAAAGAAGCACAAAAAGAAGCACAAAAAGAAGCACAAAAAGAAGCACAAAAAGAAGCAACAAAAGAAGCACCAAAAGAAGCACAAAAGAAGCACAAAAAGAAGCACAAAAAGAAGCACGAAAAGAAGCACAAAAAGAAGCACAAAAAGAAGCACAAAAGCAGCAACAAAAGAAGCACGAAAAGAAGCACAAAAAGAAGCAACAAAAGAAGCACCAAAAGAAGCACAAAAAGAAGCACAAAAAGAAGCCCAAAAAGAAGCACCAAAAGGAGCACAAAAAGAAGCACCAAAAGAAGCACAAAAAGAAGCACAAAAAAGCACCAAAAGAAGCACAAAAAGAAGCAACAAAAGAAGCACTAGAAGAAGCAACAAAAGAAGCACGAAAAAAAGCACGAAAAGAAGCACAAAAAGAAGCAAGAAAAGAAGCACGAAAAGTAGCAAAAAGTGTTATCGTTGTCACTTTATCGTCGTCACTTTATCGTCGTCACTTTATCGTCGTCACTTTATCGTCGTCACTTTATCGTCGTCACTTTATCGTCGTCACTTTATCGTCGTCACTTTATCGTCGTCACTTTATCGTCGTCATTTTATCGTTGTCACTTTATCGTCGTCACTTTATCGTCGTCATTTTATCGTTGTCACTTTATCGTCGTCACTTTATCGTCGTCACTTTATCGTCGTCACTTTATCATCGTCGCTTTATCAACGTCACTTTATCGTCGTCACTTTATCGTCGTCACTTTATCGTCGACACTTTATCGTCGTCACTTTATCGTCGTCACTTTAACATCGTCGCTTTATCAACTCACTTTATCGTCGTCACTTTATCTTCGTCACTTTATCGTCGTCACTTTATCGTCGTCACTTTATCGTCGTCACTTTATCGTCGTCACTTTATCGTCGTCACTTTATCGTCATCACTTTTTAGTTGTCTTTTTATCGTCGTCACTTTATCTTCGACACATTATCTTCGACACTTTATCGTCGTCACTTTATCATCGTCACTTTATCGTCGTCACTTCATCAACGTCACTTTATCGTTGTCACTTTATCGTCGTCACTTTATCGTCGACACTTTATCGTCGTCACTTTATCGTCGACACTTTACGGTCTTCACTTTATCGTCGTCACTTTATCGTCGTCACTTTATCGTCGTCACTTTACCGTCGTCACTTTATCGTTGTCATTTTATCGTCGTCACTTTATCGTCGTCACTTTATCGTCGTCACTTTATCGTTGTCACTTTATCGTCGTCACTTTATCGTCGTCACTTTATCGTCGTAACTTTATCATCGTCGCATTATCGTCGTCACTTTATCGTTGTCACTCTATTGTCGTCACTTTATCGTCGTCACTTTATCGTCGTCACTTTATCGTCGTCATTTTATCGTCGTCACTTTATCGTCGTCACTTTATCGTCGTCACTTTATCGTTGTCACTTTATCGTCGTCACTTTATCGTCGTCACTTTATCGTCGTCACTTTATCATCGTCGCTTTATCGACGTCACTTTATCGTCGTCACTTTATCGTCGTCATTTTATCGTTGTCATTTTATCGTCGTCACTTTATCGTCGTCACTTTATCGTCGTCACTTTATCGTCGTCACTTTATCGTCGTCACTTTATCGTTGTCACTTTATCGTCGTCACTTTATCGTCGTCACTTTATCGTCGTCACTTTATCATCGTCGCTTTATCGACGTCACTTTATCGTCGTCACTTTATCGTCGTCATTTTATCGTTGTCACTTTATCGTCGTCACTTTATCGTCGTCACTTTATCGTCGTCACTTTATCGTCGTCACTTTATCATCGTCGCTTTATCGACGTCACTTTATCGTCGTCACTTTATCGTCGTCACTTTATCGTCGTCACTTTATCGTCGTCACTTTATCGTCGTCATTTTATCGTTGTCACTTTATCGTCGTCACTTTATCGTCGTCACTTTATCGTCGTCACTTTATCATCGTCGCTTTATCGACGTCACTTTATCGTCGTCACTTTGTCGTCGTCACTTTATTGTCGACACTTTATCGTCGTCACTTTATCGTCGTCACTTTAACATCGTCGCTTTATCAACTCACTTTATCGTCGTCACTTTTACTTCGTCACTTTATCGTCGTCACTTTATCGTCGTCACTTTATCGTCGTCACTTTATCGCCGTCACTTTATCGTCGTCACTTTATCGTCATCACTTTTTAGTTGTCTTTTTATCGTCGTCACTTTATCTTTGACACATTATCTTCGACACTTTATCGTCGTCACTTTATCATCGTCACTTTATCATCGTCGCTTTTTCGACGTCACTTTATCGTCGTCACTTTATCGTCGTCACTTTATCATCGTCGCATTATCGTCGTCACTTTATCGTTGTCACTTTATCGTTGTCACTTTATCGTTGTCACTTTATCGTCGTCACTTTATCGTCGTCACTTTATCGTCGTCACTTTATCGTCGTCACTTTACCGTCGTCACTTTATCGTCGTCACTTTATCATCGTCGCTTTTTCGACGTCACTTTATCGTCGTCACTTTATCGTCGTCACTTTATCGTCGTCACTTTATCGTCGTCACTTTATCGTCGTCACTTTATCATCGTCGCTTTTTCGACGTCACTTTATCGTCGTCACTTTATCGTCGTCACTTTATCATCGTCGCATTATCGTCGTCACTTTATCGTTGTCACTCTATTGTCGTCACTTTATCGTCGTCACTTTATCGTCGTCACTTTATCGTCGTCATTTTATCGTCGTCACTTTATCGTCGTCACTTTATCGTCGTCACTTTATCGTTGTCACTTTATCGTCGTCACTTTATCATCGTCGCTTTATCGACGTCACTTTATCGTTGTCACTTTATCGTCGTCACTTTATCGTCGTCACTTTATCGTCGTCACTTTATCATCGTCGCTTTTTCGACGTCACTTTATCGTCGTCACTTTATTGTCGTCACTTTATCATCGTCGCATTATCGTCGTCACTTTATCGTTGTCACTTTATCGTTGTCACTTTATCGTTGTCACTTTATCGTCGTCACTTTATCGTCGTCACTTTATCGTCGTCACTTTATCGTCGTCACTTTACCGTCGTCACTTTATCGTCGTCACTTTATCGTCGTCATTTTATCGTCGTCACTTTATCGTCGTCACTTTATCGTCGTCACTTTATCGTTGTCACTTTATCGTCGTCACTTTATCGTCGTCACTTTATCGTCGTCACTTTATCATCGTCGCTTTTTCGACGTCACTTTATCGTCGTCACTTTATCGTCGTCACTTTATCATCGTCGCATTATCGTCGTCACTTTATCGTTGTCACTCTATTGTCGTCACTTTATCGTCGTCACTTTATCGTCGTCACTTTATCGTCGTCATTTTATCGTCGTCACTTTATCGTCGTCACTTTATCGTCGTCACTTTATCGTTGTCACTTTATCGTCGTCACTTTATCGTCGTCACTTTATCGTCGTCACTTTATCATCGTCGCTTTATCGACGTCACTTTATCGTCGTCACTTTATCGTCGTCATTTTATCGTTGTCACTTTTTCGTCGTCACTTTATCGTCGTCACTTTATCGTCGTCACTTTATCGTCGTCACTTTATCGTTGTCACTTTATCGTTGTCACTTTATCGTCGTCACTTTATCGTCGTCACTTTATCATCGTCGCTTTATCGACGTCACTTTATCGTCGTCACTTTATCGTCGTCATTTATCGTTGTCACTTTATCGTCGTCACTTTATCGTCGTCACTTTATCGTCGTCACTTTATCGTAGTCACTTTATCGTAGTCACTTTATCGTCCACACTTCATCGTCGTCACTTTATCGTCGTCACTTTATCGTCGTCACTTTATCGTAGTCACTTTATCGTCCACACTTCATCGTCGTCACTTTATCGTCGTCACTTTATCGTCGTCACTTTATCGTCGTCACTTTATCGTCGTCACTTTATCGTCGTTACTTTATCGTCGACACTTTATCGTCGTCACTTTATCGTCGACACTTTACGGTCTTCACTTTATCGTCGTCACTTTATCGTCGTCACTTTATCATCGTCGCTTTATCGACGTCACTTTATCGTCGTCACTTTATCGTCGTCACTTTATCATCGTCGCATTATCGTCGTCACTTTATCGTTGCAACTCTATCGTCGTCACTTTATCGTCGTCACTTTTTAGTTGTCTTTTTATCGTCGTCACTTTATCGTCGACACTTCATCGTCGTCACTTTATCGTCGACACTTTATCGTCGTCACTTTATCGTCGTCACTTTATCGTCGTCACTTTATCGTCGTCATTTTATCGTCGTCACTTTATCGTCGTCACTTTATCGTCGTCACTTTATCGTTGTCACTTTATCGTCGTCACTTTATCGTCGTCACTTTATCGTCGTCACTTTATCGTCGTCACTTTATCGACGTCACTTTATCGTCGTCACTTTATCGTCGACACTTTACGGTCTTCACTTTATTGTCGTCACTTTATCGTTGTCACTCTATCGTCGTCACTTTATCGTCGTCACTTTTTAGTTGTCTTTTTATCGTCGTCACTTTATCGTCGACACTTCATCGTCGTCACTTTATCGTCGACACTTTATCGTCGTCACTTTATCGTCGTCACTTTATCGTCGTTACTTTATCGTCGTCACTTTATCGTCGTCACTTTATCATCGTCGCTTTATCGACGTCACTTTATCGTCGTCACTTTATCGTTGTCACTTTATCATCGTCGCTTTATCGACGTCACTTCATCGTCGTCACTTTATCGTCGTCACTTCATCGTCGTCACTTTATCGTCGATACTTTTTCGTTGTCTTTTTATCGTCGTCACTTTATCGTCGTCACTTTATCTTAGTCACTTTATCGTCGTCACTTTATCGTCGTCACTTTATCGTCGTCACTTTATCGTCGTCACTTTTTCGTTGTCTTTTTATCGTCGTCACTTTATCGTCGTCACTTTATCGTAGTCACTTTATCGTCGTCACTTTATCGTCGTCACTTTTTAGTAGTCTCTTCATCGTCGTCACTTTATCGCCGTCACTTTATCGTCGTCACTTTATCGTCGTCACTTTATCGTCGTCACTTTATCGTCGTCACTTTATCGTCGTCACTTTTTCGTAGTCACTTTATCGTCGTCACTTTATCGTCGTTACTTTATCGTCGTCACTTTATCGTCGTTACTTTATCGTCGTCACTTTATCGTCGTTACTTTATCGTCGTCACTTTATCGTCGACACTTCATCGTCGTCACTTTATCGTCGTTACTTTATCGTCGTCACTTTATCGTCTACACTTTACGGTCTTCACTTTATCCAAAGGTGTTTAGCCATTTTCCAAAGGTGTTTAGCTCTTCTCCAAAGGTGTTTAGCCCTTTTCCAAAGGTGTTTAGCCCTTTTCCAAAGGAGTTTAGCCCTTTTCCAAAGGTGTTTAGCCCTTTTCCAAAGGCTTTTAGCCCTTTTCCAAAGGTGTTTAGCCCTTTTTCAAAGGTGCTTAGCCCTTTCCCGAAGGATTTGAGCCCTTTTTCAAAGGTGTTTAGCTGTTTTCCAAAGTTGAGCAGCCCTTTTCCAAAGGTGTTTAGCCCTTTTTCTAAGAGTGCTTAGCCCTTTTCCAAAGGAGTTTAGCCCCCTTCCAAAGGAGTTTAGCCTTCTTCCAAAGGTGTTTAGCTCTTTTCCAAAGGAGTTTAGCCCTTTTCCGAAGGAGTTTAGCCCTCTGCCAAAGGTGTTTAGCTCTTTTTCAAAGGTGTTAGCCCTTGTGAAAAACTGAAAAACTACCGATTGAGTAAGTGAAAAACTGAAAAACTACAGATTGAGTAGGTGAAAAACTGAAAAACTACCGATTGAGCAAGTGAAAAACTGAAAAACTACCGATTGAGCAAGTGAAAAAGTGAAAAACTATCGATTGAGTAAGTGAAAAAGTGAAAAACAGCAGATTGAGTAAGTATACGTTTGACAGACTTTTATTAGAAAATCTGGTCTGTAAAACTATCGGATCACAAGAATCAGATTTTTTTCCAATTTTGGATTATGACGGAATAGTTCATAAAATACGAAAAAAACGTGTTTTCGATTCAAAATTTGAAAATCCAAAATTCCAAAATTTTAATTTTGGATTTGTCAAATAAAAATGTTTTCTTGGGTTTGATTAAAAATAAATTAAGAAAGTATGTTATTATTCATCATATTAATTATTAATTGCCATGATATTGGTTTTCCAACAGTTATAACACTTGATACACATATTTTATCTATGTAATACACCTTTGTTTATCCGTGTTCGTTTTCATAATCCAAAATTCGAAAAAATTTGAATCTTGTGTGCCGATAGTTTTACAAATCAGGATTCTAATAGAAGTCTGTCAGACGTATACTCGCACCAAAAGAAGCACAAAAAGAAGCACAAAAAGAAGCAACAAAAAAAGCACAAAAAGAAGCAACAAAAGAAGCACGAAAAGAAGCAACAAAAGAAGCACCAAAAGAAGCAAAAAAAGAAGCACAAAAAGAAGCACAAAAAGAAGCACAAAAAGAAGCACAAAAAGAAGCAACAAAAGAAGCACCAAAAGAAGCACAAAAGAAGCACAAAAAGAAGCACAAAAAGAAGCACGAAAAGAAGCACAAAAAGAAGCACAAAAAGAAGCACAAAAGCAGCAACAAAAGAAGCACGAAAAGAAGCACAAAAAGAAGCAACAAAAGAAGCACCAAAAGAAGCACAAAAAGAAGCACAAAAAGAAGCCCAAAAAGAAGCACCAAAAGGAGCACAAAAAGAAGCACCAAAAGAAGCACAAAAAGAAGCACAAAAAAGCACCAAAAGAAGCACAAAAAGAAGCAACAAAAGAAGCACTAGAAGAAGCAACAAAAGAAGCACGAAAAAAAGCACGAAAAGAAGCACAAAAAGAAGCAAGAAAAGAAGCACGAAAAGTAGCAAAAAGTGTTATCGTTGTCACTTTATCGTCGTCACTTTATCGTCGTCACTTTATCGTCGTCACTTTATCGTCGTCACTTTATCGTCGTCACTTTATCGTCGTCACTTTATCGTCGTCACTTTATCGTCGTCACTTTATCGTCGTCATTTTATCGTTGTCACTTTATCGTCGTCACTTTATCGTCGTCATTTTATCGTTGTCACTTTATCGTCGTCACTTTATCGTCGTCACTTTATCGTCGTCACTTTATCATCGTCGCTTTATCAACGTCACTTTATCGTCGTCACTTTATCGTCGTCACTTTATCGTCGACACTTTATCGTCGTCACTTTATCGTCGTCACTTTAACATCGTCGCTTTATCAACTCACTTTATCGTCGTCACTTTATCTTCGTCACTTTATCGTCGTCACTTTATCGTCGTCACTTTATCGTCGTCACTTTATCGTCGTCACTTTATCGTCGTCACTTTATCGTCATCACTTTTTAGTTGTCTTTTTATCGTCGTCACTTTATCTTCGACACATTATCTTCGACACTTTATCGTCGTCACTTTATCATCGTCACTTTATCGTCGTCACTTCATCAACGTCACTTTATCGTTGTCACTTTATCGTCGTCACTTTATCGTCGACACTTTATCGTCGTCACTTTATCGTCGACACTTTACGGTCTTCACTTTATCGTCGTCACTTTATCGTCGTCACTTTATCGTCGTCACTTTACCGTCGTCACTTTATCGTTGTCATTTTATCGTCGTCACTTTATCGTCGTCACTTTATCGTCGTCACTTTATCGTTGTCACTTTATCGTCGTCACTTTATCGTCGTCACTTTATCGTCGTAACTTTATCATCGTCGCATTATCGTCGTCACTTTATCGTTGTCACTCTATTGTCGTCACTTTATCGTCGTCACTTTATCGTCGTCACTTTATCGTCGTCATTTTATCGTCGTCACTTTATCGTCGTCACTTTATCGTCGTCACTTTATCGTTGTCACTTTATCGTCGTCACTTTATCGTCGTCACTTTATCGTCGTCACTTTATCATCGTCGCTTTATCGACGTCACTTTATCGTCGTCACTTTATCGTCGTCATTTTATCGTTGTCATTTTATCGTCGTCACTTTATCGTCGTCACTTTATCGTCGTCACTTTATCGTCGTCACTTTATCGTCGTCACTTTATCGTTGTCACTTTATCGTCGTCACTTTATCGTCGTCACTTTATCGTCGTCACTTTATCATCGTCGCTTTATCGACGTCACTTTATCGTCGTCACTTTATCGTCGTCATTTTATCGTTGTCACTTTATCGTCGTCACTTTATCGTCGTCACTTTATCGTCGTCACTTTATCGTCGTCACTTTATCATCGTCGCTTTATCGACGTCACTTTATCGTCGTCACTTTATCGTCGTCACTTTATCGTCGTCACTTTATCGTCGTCACTTTATCGTCGTCATTTTATCGTTGTCACTTTATCGTCGTCACTTTATCGTCGTCACTTTATCGTCGTCACTTTATCATCGTCGCTTTATCGACGTCACTTTATCGTCGTCACTTTGTCGTCGTCACTTTATTGTCGACACTTTATCGTCGTCACTTTATCGTCGTCACTTTAACATCGTCGCTTTATCAACTCACTTTATCGTCGTCACTTTTACTTCGTCACTTTATCGTCGTCACTTTATCGTCGTCACTTTATCGTCGTCACTTTATCGCCGTCACTTTATCGTCGTCACTTTATCGTCATCACTTTTTAGTTGTCTTTTTATCGTCGTCACTTTATCTTTGACACATTATCTTCGACACTTTATCGTCGTCACTTTATCATCGTCACTTTATCATCGTCGCTTTTTCGACGTCACTTTATCGTCGTCACTTTATCGTCGTCACTTTATCATCGTCGCATTATCGTCGTCACTTTATCGTTGTCACTTTATCGTTGTCACTTTATCGTTGTCACTTTATCGTCGTCACTTTATCGTCGTCACTTTATCGTCGTCACTTTATCGTCGTCACTTTACCGTCGTCACTTTATCGTCGTCACTTTATCATCGTCGCTTTTTCGACGTCACTTTATCGTCGTCACTTTATCGTCGTCACTTTATCGTCGTCACTTTATCGTCGTCACTTTATCGTCGTCACTTTATCATCGTCGCTTTTTCGACGTCACTTTATCGTCGTCACTTTATCGTCGTCACTTTATCATCGTCGCATTATCGTCGTCACTTTATCGTTGTCACTCTATTGTCGTCACTTTATCGTCGTCACTTTATCGTCGTCACTTTATCGTCGTCATTTTATCGTCGTCACTTTATCGTCGTCACTTTATCGTCGTCACTTTATCGTTGTCACTTTATCGTCGTCACTTTATCATCGTCGCTTTATCGACGTCACTTTATCGTTGTCACTTTATCGTCGTCACTTTATCGTCGTCACTTTATCGTCGTCACTTTATCATCGTCGCTTTTTCGACGTCACTTTATCGTCGTCACTTTATCGTCGTCACTTTATCATCGTCGCATTATCGTCGTCACTTTATCGTTGTCACTTTATCGTTGTCACTTTATCGTTGTCACTTTATCGTCGTCACTTTATCGTCGTCACTTTATCGTCGTCACTTTATCGTCGTCACTTTACCGTCGTCACTTTATCGTCGTCACTTTATCGTCGTCATTTTATCGTCGTCACTTTATCGTCGTCACTTTATCGTCGTCACTTTATCGTTGTCACTTTATCGTCGTCACTTTATCGTCGTCACTTTATCGTCGTCACTTTATCATCGTCGCTTTTTCGACGTCACTTTATCGTCGTCACTTTATCGTCGTCACTTTATCATCGTCGCATTATCGTCGTCACTTTATCGTTGTCACTCTATTGTCGTCACTTTATCGTCGTCACTTTATCGTCGTCACTTTATCGTCGTCATTTTATCGTCGTCACTTTATCGTCGTCACTTTATCGTCGTCACTTTATCGTTGTCACTTTATCGTCGTCACTTTATCGTCGTCACTTTATCGTCGTCACTTTATCATCGTCGCTTTATCGACGTCACTTTATCGTCGTCACTTTATCGTCGTCATTTTATCGTTGTCACTTTTTCGTCGTCACTTTATCGTCGTCACTTTATCGTCGTCACTTTATCGTCGTCACTTTATCGTTGTCACTTTATCGTTGTCACTTTATCGTCGTCACTTTATCGTCGTCACTTTATCATCGTCGCTTTATCGACGTCACTTTATCGTCGTCACTTTATCGTCGTCATTTATCGTTGTCACTTTATCGTCGTCACTTTATCGTCGTCACTTTATCGTCGTCACTTTATCGTAGTCACTTTATCGTCCACACTTCATCGTCGTCACTTTATCGCAGTCACTTTTTCGTAGTCACTTTATCGTCGAAACTTTATCGTCGTCACTTTATCGTCGTCACTTTAACATCGTCGCTTTATCAACTCACTTTATCGTCGTCACTTTATCTTCGTCAGTTTTTAGTTGTCTTTTTATCGTCGTCACTTTATCTTCGACACATTATCTTCGACACTTTATCGTCGTCACTTTATCATCGTCACTTTATCGTCGTCACTTCATCAACGTCACTTTATCGTTGTCACTTTATCGTCGTCACTTTATCGTAGTCACTTTATCGTCGTCACTTTATGGTCGTCACTTTATCGTCGTCACTTTATCGTTGTCACTTTATCTTCGTCAAGTTACGGTACTGGCGCCAGTTGCAGTATGAAGTTAAGGTACTGGCGCCAGTAATATTATGAAGATAAGGTACTGGCGCCAGTGATATTATAAAGTTAAGGTACTGGCGCCAGTTGTAGTATGAAGTTAAGGTACTGGCACCAGTAATATTATGAAGATAAGGTACTGGCGCCAGTGATATTATGAAGTTACGGTACTGGCGCCAGTTGCAGTATGAAGTAAAGGTACTGGCGCCAGTGATATTATGAAGTTACGGTACTGGCGCCAGTTGCAGTATGAAGTAAAGGTACTGGCGCCAGTGATATTATGAAGTTACGGTACTGGCGCCAGTTGCAGTATGAAGTAAAGGTACTGGCGCCAGTGATATTATGAATTTACGGTACTGGCGCCAGTTGCAGTATGAAGTAAAGGTACTGGCGCCAGTGATATTACGAAGGTAAGGTACTGGCGCCAGTGATATTATAAAGTTAAGGTACTGGCGCCAGTTGTAGTATGAAGTTAAGGTACTGGCGCCAGTAATATTATGAAGATAAGGTACTGGCGCCAGTGATATTATAAAGTTAAGGTACTGGCGCCAGTTGTAGTATGAAGTTAAAGTACTGGCGCCAGTAATATTATGAAAATAAGGTACTGGCGCCAGTGATATTATGAAGTTACGGTACTGGCGCCAGTTGCAGTATGAAGTTAAGGTACTGGCGCCAGTAATATTATGAAGATAAGGTACTGGCGCCAGTGATATTATGAAGTTAAGGTACTGGCGCCAGTTGTAGTATGAGGTTAAGGTACTGGCGCCAGTAATATTATGAAGATAAGGTACTGGCGCCAGTGATATTATAAAGTTAATGTACTGGCGCCAGTTGTAGTATGAAGTTAAGGTACTGGCGCCAGTAATATTATGAAGATAAGGTACTGGCGCCAGTGATATTATGAAGTTACGGTACTGGCGCCAGTTGCAGTATGAAGTTAAGGTACTGGCGCCAGTGATATTATGAAGTTAAGGTACTGGCGCCAGTGATATTATGAAGTTAAGGCACTGGCGCCAGTGATATTATGAAGATAAGGTACTGGCGCCAGTGATATTATGAAGTTAAGGTACTGGCGCCAGTGATATTATGAAGTTAAGGTACTGGCGCCAGTTGCAGTATGAAGTTAAGGTACTGGCGCCAGTGATACTATGAAGGTAAGGTACTGGCGCCAGTGATATTATGAAGTTAAGGTACTGGCGCCAGTTGCAGTATGAAGTTAAGGTACTGGCGCCAGTGATATTATGAAGGTCATGTACTGGCGCCAGTTGTAGTATGAAGTTAAGGTACTGGCACCAGTTGTAGTATGAAGTTGAGGTACTGGCGCCAGTGATATTATGAAGTTAAGGTACTGGCGCCAGTGTTATTATGAAGTTAAGGTACTGGCGCCAGTGATATTATGAAGTTAAGGTACTGGCGCCAGTGATATTATGAAGTTAAGGTACTGGCGCCAGTGATATTATGAAGTTAAGGTACTGGCGCCAATGATATTATGATGTTACGGTACTGGCGCCAGTCGCAGTAAGAAGTTAAGGTACTGGTGCCAGTGATATTATGAAGTTGAGGCACTGGCGCCAGTGATATTATGAAGTTAAGGTACTGGCGCCAGTGATATTATGAAGTTACGGTACTGGCGCCAGTGATATTATGAAGTTAAGGTACTGGCGCCAGTTGTAGTATGAAGATTAAGTACTGGCGCCAGTGATATTAAGAAGTTAAGGTACTGGCGCCAGTGATATTATGAAGTTACGGTACTGGCGCCAGTTGTAGTATGAAATTAAGGTACTGGCGCCAGTAATAATATGAAGTTAAGGTACTGGCACCAGTGATATTATGGAGTTAAGGTACTGGCGCCAGTGATATTATGAAGTTACGGTACTGGCGCCAGTTGCAGTATGAAGTTAATGTACTGGCGCCAGTGATATTATGAAGTTAAGGCACTGGCGCCAGTGATATTATGAAGTTAAGGTACTGGCGCCAGTGATATTATTAAGTTACGGTACTGGCGCCAGTTGTAGTATGAAGTTAAGGTACTGGCGCCAGTAATATTATGGAGTTAAGGTACTGGCGCCAGTGAAATTATGAAGTTAAGGTACTGGCGTCAGTGATATTATGAAGATAAGGTACTGGCGCCAGTGATATTATGAAGTTACGGTACTGGCGCCAGTTGCAGTATGAAGTTAAGGTACTGGCGCTCGTGTTATTATGAAGTTAAGGTACTGGCGCCAGTGATATTATGAAGTTAAGGCACTGGCGCCAGTGATATTATGAAGATAAGGTACTGGCGCCAGTGATATTATGAAGTTAAGGTACTGGCGCCAGTGATATTATGAAGTTACGGTACTGGCGCCAGTGATATTATGAAGATAATGTATTGGCGCCAGTGATATTATGAAGTTACGGTACTGGCGCCAGTGATATTATGAAGTTAAGGTACTGGCGCCAGTGATATTATAAAGTTAAGGTAGTACATGCCAGTACACCCGCACCACCAATTTTATGAAGCCAATACACCCGCAGCACCAATTTTTATGGTGCCAGTACACCCGCACCACCGATTTTACGATGCCAGTACACCCGCACCATCGTTTTTATGATGCCAGTACACCCGCACCACCGATTTTATGATGCCAGTACACCCGCACCACCGTTTTTATGAAGCCAGTACACCCGCACCACCAATTTTATGATATCAGTATACCCGCACCACCAATTTTACAATGCCAGTACACCCGCACCACCAATTTTATGATATCAGTATACCCGCACCACCAATTTTACAATGCCAGTACACCCGCACCACCAATTTTATGATATCAGTATACCCGCACCACCAATTTTACAATGCCAGTACACCCGCACCACCGATTTTACGATGCCAGTACACCCGCACCACCGTTTTTATGAAGCCAGTACACCCGCACCACCGTTTTTATGATGCCAGTACACCCGCACCACCGATTTTATTATGTTAGTACACCCGCACCACCAATTTTATGACGCCAGTACACCCGCACCACCAATTTTATGATGTCAGTATACCCGCACCACCAATTTTACAATGCCAGTACACCCGCACCACCGATTTTACGATGCCAGTACACCCGCACCACCGATTTTACGATGCCAGTACACCGGCACCATCGTTTTTATGATGCCAGTACACCCGCACCACCGATTTTACGATGCTAGTACACCCGCACCACCAATTTTATGATGCCAGTACACCCGCACCACCGATTTTACGATGCCAGTACACCCGCACCACCAATTTTATGATGCCAGTACACCCGCACCACCAATTTTATGATATCAGTATACCCGCACCACCAATTTTACAATGCCAGTACACCCGCACCACCGATTTTACGATGCCAGTACACCCGCACCACCGTTTTTATGAAGCCAGTACACCCGCACCACCGTTTTTATGATGCCAGTACACCCGCACCACCGATTTTATTATGTTAGTACACCCGCATCACCAATTTTATGACGCCAGTACACCCGCACCACCAATTTTATGATGTCAGTATACCCGCATTACTAATTTTACAATGCCAGTACACCCGCACCACCGATTTTACGATGCCAGTACACCCGCACCAACGTTTTTATGATGCCAGTACACCCGCACCACCGTTTTTATGATGCCAGTACACCCGCACCACCAATTTTATGGTGCCAGTACTCCCGCACCACTGATTTTATGATGCCAGTACACCCGCACCACCATATTTATGAGGTCAGTACACCCGCACCACCAATTTTTATGGTGCCAGTACACCCGCACCACCAATTTTATGGTGCCAGTACTCCCGCACCACTGATTTTATGATGCCAGTACACCCGCACCACCATATTTAAGAGGTCAGTACACCCGCACCACCAATTTTTATGGTGCCAGTACACCCGCACCACCAATTTTATGATGCCAGTACACCCGCACCACCAAATTTATGATGCCAGTACACCCGCACCACCAAATTTATGATGCCAGTACACCCGCATCACCGATTTTACGATGTCAGTACACCCGCACCACCAATTTTATGATATCAGTATACCGCACCACCAATTTTACAATGCCAGTATACCCGCACCACCAATTTTATGATGCCAGTACACCCGCACCACCGATTTTACGATGCCAGTACACCCGCACCACCAATTTTATGATGGCAGTACACCCGCACCGCCAATTTTATGATGCCAGTACACCCGCACCACCGATTTTATTATGTTAGTACACCCGCACCACCGATTTTATGATGCCAGTACACCCGCACTACTATATTTATGAGGTCAGTACACCCGCACCACCAATTTTATGATGCCAGTACACGCGCACCACCAATTTTATGATGCCAGTATACCCGCATCACCAATTTTTTGAAGCCAGTACACTCGCACCACCAATTTTATGATGCCAGTACACCCGCACCACCAATTTTATGATGCCAGTACACCCGCACCACCAATTTTATGATGTCAGTACACCCGCACCACCATATTCATGATGCCAGTACACCCGCACCACCAATTTTATGATGCCAGTACACCTGCACCACCGATTTTATGATGTCAGTATATCCGCACCAGCAATTTTATGATGCCAGTACACCCGCACCACCGATTTTACGATGCCAGTACACCCGCACCAACAATTTTATGATGCCAGTACACCCGCACCACCAATTTTTATGGTGCCAGTACACCCGCACCACCGATTTTACGATGCCAGTACACCCGCACCACCGTTTTTATGATGCCAGTACACCCGCACCACCGATTTTACGATGCCAGTACACCAGCACCACCAATTTTATGATGCCAGTACACCCGCACCACCGATTTTACGATGCCAGTACACCCGCACCACCAATTTTATGATGCCAGTACACCCGCACCACCAATTTTATGATATCAGTATACCCGCACCACCAATTTTACAATGCCAGTACACCCGCACCACCGATTTTACGATGCCAGTACACCCGCACCACCGTTTTTATGATGCCAGTACACCCGCACCACCGTTTTTATGATGCCAGTACACCCGCACCACCGATTTTGTTATGTTAGTACACCCGCACCACCAATTTTATGATGCCAGTACACCCGCACCACCAATTTTATGATGTCAGTATACCCGCACCATCAATTTTACAATGCCAGTACACCCGCACCACCGATTTTACGATGCCAGTACACACGCACCAACGTTTTTATGATGCCAGTACACCCGCACCACCGTTTTTATGATGCCAGTACACCCGCACCACCGATTTTACGATCCCAGTACACCCGCACCACCAATTTTATGATGCCAGTACACCCGCACCACCGATTTTACGATGCCAGTACTCCCGCACCACCGATTTTACGATGCCTGTACACCCGCACCACCAATTTTATGGTGCCAGTACTCCCGCACCACTGATTTTGTGATGCCAGTACACCCGCACCACCATATTTATGAGGTCAGTACACCCGCACCACCAATTTTTATGGTGCCAGTACACACGCACCACCAATTTTATGATGCCAGTACACCCGCACCACCAAATTTATGATGCCAGTACACCCGCACCACCAAATTTATGATGCCAGTACACCCGCATCACCGATTTTACGATGTCAGTACACCCGCACCACCAATTTTATGATATCAGTATACCGCACCACCAATTTTACAATGCCAGTACACCCGCACCACCGATTTTACGATGCCAGTACACCCGCACCACCGTTTTTATGATGCCAGTACACCCGCACCACCAATTTTATGATGCCAGTACACCCGCACCACCATATTTATGAGGTCAGTACACCCGCACCACCAATTTTTATGGTGCCAGTACACCCCCACCACCAATTTTATGATGCCAGTACACCCGCACCACCAAATTTATGATGCCAGTACACCCGCACCACCAATTTTATGATGCCAGTACACCCGCACCACCAATTTTATGATGCCAGTACACCCGCACCACCAATTTTATGATGCCAGTATACCTGCACCACTGATTTTATGATGCCAGTACACCCGCACCACCGATTTTACGATGCCAGTACACCCGCACCACCAATTTTATGATGCCAGTACACCCGCACCACCAATTTTATGATGTCAGTATACCCGCACCATCAATTTTACAATGCCAGTACACCCGCACCACCGATTTTACGATGCCAGTACACACGCACCAACGTTTTTATGATGCCAGTACACCCGCACCACCGTTTTTATGATGCCAGTACACCCGCACCACCGATTTTACGATCCCAGTACACCCGCACCACCAATTTTATGATATCAGTACACCCGCACCACCAATTTTACAATGCCAGTACACCCGCACCACCGATTTTACGATGCCAGTACACCCGCACCACCAATTTTATGATGGCAGTACACCCGCACCACCAATTTTATGATGCCAGTACACCCGCACCACCGATTTTATTATGTTAGTACACCCGCACCACCGATTTTATGATGCCAGTACACCCGCACCACTATATTTATGAGGTCAGTACACCCGCACCACCAATTTTATGATGCCAGTACACGCGCACCACCAATTTTATGATGCCAGTACACCCGCACCACCAATTTTTTGATGCCAGTACACCCGCACCACAAATTTTATGATGCCAGTACACCCGCACCACCAACTTTTATGGTGCCAGTACACCCGCACAACCAAATTTATGATGTCGGTACACCCGCACCACAGATTTTATGATGTCAGAACACCCGCACCACCAATTTTATGATATCAGTATACCCGCACCACCAATTTTATGATGCCAGTACACCCGCACCACCGATTTTACGATGCCAGTACACCCGCACCACCAATTTTATGATGGCAGTACACCCGCACCGCCAATTTTATGATGCCAGTACACCCGCACCACCGATTTTATTATGTTAGTACACCCGCACCACCGATTTTATGATGCCAGTACACCCGCACTACTATATTTATGAGGTCAGTACACCCGCACCAACAATTTTCTGATGCCAGTACACGCGCACCACCAATTTTATGATGCCAGTACACCCGCACCACCAATTTTTTGATGCCAGTACACCCGCACCACCAATTTTATGATGCCAGTACACCCGCACCACCAATTTTATGATGCCAGTACACCCGCACCACCAATTTTATGATGTCAGTACACCCGCACCACCAATTTTATGATGCCAGTACACCTGCACCACCGATTTTATGATGTCAGTATATCCGCACCAGCAATTTTATGATGCCAGTACACCCGCACCACCGATTTTACGATGCCAGTACACCCGCACCACCAATTTTATGATGCCAGTACACCCGCACCACCAATTTTTATGGTGCCAGTACACCCGCACCACCGATTTTACGATGCCAGTACACCCGCACCACCGTTTTTATGATGCCAGTACACCCGCACCACCGATTTTACGATGCCAGTACACCAGCACCACCAATTTTATGATGCCAGTACACCCGCACCACCGATTTTACGATGCCAGTACACCCGCACCACCAATTTTATGATGCCAGTACACCCGCACCACCAATTTTATGATATCAGTATACCCGCACCACCAATTTTACAATGCCAGTACACCCGCACCACCGATTTTACGATGCCAGTACACCCGCACCACCGTTTTTATGATGCCAGTACACCCGCACCACCGTTTTTATGATGCCAGTACACCCGCACCACCGATTTTATTATGTTAGTACATTCGCACCACCAATTTTATGATGCCAGTACACCCGCACCACCAATTTTATGATGTCAGTATACCCGCACCATCAATTTTACAATGCCAGTACACCCGCACCACCGATTTTACGATGCCAGTACATCCGCACCAACGTTTTTATGATGCCAGTACACCCGCACCACCGTTTTTATGATGCCAGTACACCCGCACCATCGATTTTACGATCCCAGTACACCCGCACCACCAATTTTATGATGCCAGTACACCCGCACCACCGATTTTACGATGCCTGTACACCCGCACCACCGATTTTACGATGCCTGTACACCCGCACCACCAATTTTATGGTGCCAGTACTCCCGCACCACTGATTTTATGATGCCAGTACACCCGCACCACCATATTTATGAGGTCAGTACACCCGCACCACCAATTTTTATGGTGCCAGTACACCCGCACCACCAATTTTATGATGCCAGTACACCCGCACCACCAAATTTATGATGCCAGTACACCCGCACCACCAAATTTATGATGCCAGTACACCCGCATCACCGATTTTACGATGTCAGTACACCCGCACCACCAATTTTATGATATCAGTATACCGCACCACCAATTTTACAATGCCAGTACACCCGCACCACCGATTTTACGATGCCAGTACACCCGCACCACCAATTTTATGATGCCAGTACACCCGCACCACCAATTTTATGATATCAGTATACCCGCACCACCAATTTTACAATGCCAGTACACCCGCACCACCGATTTTACGATGCCAGTACACCCGCACCACCGTTTTTATGATGCCAGTACACCCGCACCACCGTTTTTATGATGCCAGTACACCCGCACCACCGATTTTATTATGTTAGTACATTCGCACCACCAATTTTATGATGCCAGTACACCCGCACCACCAATTTTATGATGTCAGTATACCCGCACCATCAATTTTACAATGCCAGTACACCCGCACCACCGATTTTACGATGCCAGTACATCCGCACCAACGTTTTTATGATGCCAGTACACCCGCACCACCGTTTTTATGATGCCAGTACACCCGCACCATCGATTTTACGATCCCAGTACACCCGCACCACCAATTTTATGATGCCAGTACACCCGCACCACCGATTTTACGATGCCTGTACACCCGCACCACCGATTTTACGATGCCTGTACACCCGCACCACCAATTTTATGGTGCCAGTACTCCCGCACCACTGATTTTATGATGCCAGTACACCCGCACCACCATATTTATGAGGTCAGTACACCCGCACCACCAATTTTTATGGTGCCAGTACACCCGCACCACCAATTTTATGATGCCAGTACACCCGCACCACCAAATTTATGATGCCAGTACACCCGCACCACCAAATTTATGATGCCAGTACACCCGCATCACCGATTTTACGATGTCAGTACACCCGCACCACCAATTTTATGATATCAGTATACCGCACCACCAATTTTACAATGCCAGTACACCCGCACCACCGATTTTACGATGCCAGTACACCCGCACCACCGTTTTTATGATGCCAGTACACCCGCACCACCAATTTTATGATGCCAGTACACCCGCACCACCATATTTATGAGGTCAGTACACCCGCACCACCAATTTTTATGGTGCCAGTACACCCGCACCACCAATTTTATGATGCCAGTACACCCGCACCACCAAATTTATGATGCCAGTACACCCGCACCACCAATTTTATGATGCCAGTACACCCGCACCACCAATTTTATGATGCCAGTACACCCGCACCACCAATTTTATGATGCCAGTATACCTGCACCACTGATTTTATGATGCCAGTACACCCGCACCACCGATTTTACGATGTCAGTACACCCGCACCACCAATTTTATGATATACCCGCACCACCAAATTTATGATGTCAGTACACCCGCACCACCAATTTTCTGATATCAGTACACCCGCACCACCAATTTTACAATGCCAGTACACCCGCACCACCGATTTTACGATGCCAGTACACCCGCACCACCAATTTTATGATGGCAGTACACCCGCACCACCAATTTTATGATGCCAGTACACCCGCACCACCGATTTTATTATGTTAGTACACCCGCACCACCGATTTTATGATGCCAGTACACCCGCACCACTATATTTATGAGGTCAGTACACCCGCACCACCAATTTTATGATGCCAGTACACGCGCACCACCAATTTTATGATGCCAGTACACCCGCACCACCAATTTTTTGATGCCAGTACACCCGCACCACCAATTTTATGATGCCAGTACACCCGCACCACCAACTTTTATGGTGCCAGTACACCCGCACCACCAATTTTATGATGCCAGTACACCCGCACCACCAATTTTTATGGTGCGAGTACACCCGCACCACCGATTTTACGATGCCAGTACACCCGCACCACCAATTTTATGATGCCAGTACACCCGCACCACCGATTTTACGATGCCAGTACACCCGCACTACCAATTTTATGATGCCATTACACCCGCACCACCAATTTTATGATGCCATTACACCCGCACCACCAATTTTACAATGCCAGTACACCCGCACCACCGATTTTATGATGCCATTACACCCGCACCACCAATTTTACAATGCCAGTACACCCGCACCACCGATTTTACGATGCCAGTACACCCGCACCACCAATTTTATGATGCCAGTACACCCGCACCACCAATTTTATGATGCCAGTACACCCGCACCACCAATTTTATGATGCCAGTACACCTGCACCACCGATTTTATGATGCCAGTACACCCGCACCACCGATTTTACGATGTCAGTACACCCGCACCACCAATTTTATGATATACCCGCACCACCAAATTTATGATGCCAGTACACCCGCACCACCAATTTTATGATATCAGTATACCCGCACCACCAATTTTACAATGCCAGTACACCCGCACCACCGATTTACGATGCCAGTACACCCGCACCACCAATTTTATGATGCCAGTACACCTGCACCACCAATTTTACAATGCCAGTACACCCGCACTACCGATTTTACGATGCCAGTACACCCGCACCACCGTTTTTATGATGCCAGTACACCCGTACCACCGTTTTTATGATGCCAGTACACCCGCACCACCGATTTTATTATGTTAGTACACCCGCACCACCAATTTTATAATGCCAGTACACCCGCACCACCAATTTTATGATGTCAGTATACCCGCACCACCAATTTTACAATGCCAGTACACCCGCACCACCGATTTTACGATGCCAGTACACCCGCACCAACGTTTTTATGATGCCAGTACACCCGCACCACCGTTTTTATGATGCCAGTACACCCGCACCACCGATTTTACGATGCCAGTACACCCGCACCACCACTTTTATGATGCCAGTACATCCGCACCACCGATTTTACGATCTATTGGAACAGGAAGCAGCCGCCTTCAAAAAAACTGTCCGCCTTCAAGAAAGTCCGCCTCCACCAGCCAGTTAGTTTTATTTTTGCGTTTTACAATAAGTTCAATTTCTCATTTTCTGATCGTTTTCCTATTCATAGTTCAATATCGATGTTTGCCAACTCCAGAAGCAA
This sequence comes from Daptonema setosum, assembly GCA_964036265.1. Classification (NCBI taxonomy): domain Eukaryota; kingdom Metazoa; phylum Nematoda; class Chromadorea; order Monhysterida; family Xyalidae; genus Daptonema; species Daptonema setosum. The sequence continues at coordinate 28,480,592 of OZ038447.1, read as the reverse complement.
GTTTTTTTTTCTTAGTTAAAACATAAGGCTTTTATAAGTAACCTAAAAAAAATTAAAACGCGTTGCCTGAGAAAACCTACAGCTTGTATGGAGAGTGTGGCCCAAATAACAAAAATTGAGATTTATGGTGTTTTGGGACCTACTATGGGAGTGTATTAAAACCCTATAGCCGTTTTGTTCAAATTCGCTTAAAACCGGAAAAATCCGGATTTTAAGATTTTTGACAAAAATTTTATGTCAGCATGCGACACACGCACTTCAAACGGCCGTTCTGAACGATAGCGTTGTCCTATGCTGATGGGAGTATGATATTCTGAAACTAGACTTTTTTGCGCGTCTTTTGAGCCCAAAAAGTTGTGTTTTGAAAGTTTTTTCAAAAATGTACCAGTTACCTGAAAAAAAATGAATGTTAATGAAAAAAGTGAAAAATCGTCGAGTCGTCAAATTTGAGGCCAAATAAAAAATTTGGCCCTCAAAGCGAGCTCAAACCGTGCCTGTAGCGTGATGCCCCAGATAGTCAACTTTGAAAAAATCGATGTTTACCCCCCCCCACACCCCCCTTCAAAATCGAGATACATGAGCTTTTTTGAAAAAAAGTGCAAAAATTGGCGAATTTCACTTGCCAAAAAATTTATAGTGTTATTCTACAAATAAATCTGAGTAACCTATGTAAGAAAAATTCAAATATTTGAAAATCGATGGAATAGCTTCCAGTTACGATGTTCCAACCATTCCCAGTGTGCGACTGAAACGTCATAAGACCCGTTTAGGGTCATAAAAGCAAGATAAATGCTGAAAACTGCCAGCTTAAACATTTCGGATCAAAATATGACTTGTGCTATTGGACTCATGTTTCGAAAGTCTAATCCAATAATGATTGTATTTTGTGATAAGTTCCATTTAAATATCACCATAAAAACAATGATAAATCTCTTATGTCTTATGACAGGTTTACATTAGAAAAATATCAACCTAGAATCAGAAACAGCAAGAAAGAGCAGATTTCTACCAAACTTTTACAAAAAGTCATAAAATCGAGAAAATGACGTCAAATCTGACAGCTTAATTTGATTTTTTAGGTGTTTTCACCCATGTTTGTCTAAAAGAACAATACTATTCTCATATATTTTTTTTAAATCCGACGTCAAATAGCGGGTTGAGACTTTTGGGCCTCCCTGTATAACAGTTTTAGTTTTCCGTAGTATAAAGGCCTCCAAATATAAGAGTTTTAGTTTTCATTAGTCAATACTTCTGTAAGTTACATTTATATGTCTAATGTAACTTATGTTAATTTATATGTAACTTACAGGTGAATATTTTTACGGGCTTATACAGTAGAAACATTGAGTTAAAAAAATTTCGGCTAAACTATATGCAATGAAAATCCATTAAAAGTTTAATCGTTAATGCTTAACATGGAAAATTTTCTACAGGGTGTCCCACGTAACTTGCAATATTCTGCGATCGTTCATAAAGAATCACTCTTAAAGTATCATCCATAAAGTATCATCCATCAAGTATCATTCATAAAATATCATCCATAAAGTATCGTTCATAAAATATCATTCATAAAGTATTATTCTCAAAGTATGGTTCATCAAGTATCATTCATAAAGTATCATTCATTAAGTATCATTCATAAAGTATCATTCATTAAGTATCATTAATAAAGTAACATTCATCAAACATCATTTATAAAGTATCGTTCATCAAGTATCATTCATAAAGTATCATCCATAAAGTATCATTCATTAAGTATCATTCATAAAGTATCATCCATCAAGTATCATTCATCAAGTATCACAACATGACATCCGTATTGGCACGCAACCGCCACGCGCCATCGACACCCGGCTCGGCGCGCACCTCAAACTCGGATCTGATCTGATCCGGTTTCAACCGGAACACGTCCGGATTTTTTGAGATTTGTGAATCACCATCATCCTCCGTGTCTGATGACTGAAATCACAAGTATGTAAGAAAAAATGGGATGAAAGTGTTCTACTATTGGTCTCTAGGGACTTTTTAAGAGTTCAGTAAAAATTGTGTTCCTATAAAACCGGTAAAAAAATTTCGTCTTTTCTGGAACTGATGTATGTCAACAATTTAAATTCAACTTTCTTAACAGAGTAAAGTCTTGTGTTGCCCAACTCTTAGCTTTTTAGAGGTAGCGTGATGCGGATAATAAATGACCGTGCAAAAAAATTAGTTGCGATAAAAAAGCTACTTTTCCATTGACTTTCATTAACACCCAAGATAATTGATGTCGATGATCGTTGATTGTCATACGTAAATACTTGTGACCGTTATTTCACTTTATTTGTAACTTGGCATCCAACTTTGCTATTATGGCATAAAAACTGAAGAAAGTCGATTTTTTTATAAAAAAAAGTCGAAAAACCAAAAAAGCCCGTGAATCCAAAAATTCCTATTTTATCCTCACCTCATTATCGACGGCGGTCTCTGGGAGTGCGAAGACATTTTCAGCGTCTCGTTCAGTGGTATTTCGGGCGATCTTTGGTTGACTGTTCTGCATGGCGTGAACTGTTGGAGAAAAAGTGATGCAGCAAATTAAACCATAAAATTCGTAATTTTTTGAAATTTAAATTTCTGCTAAATTATTATAATTAAAAAAATTTCTTCTTATGAATAAATGTGATGCAACAATTTAGAGCATAATATATATAAATTATTGTATTTTTGCTTAATTATTGTTTTTTAATAAATTTTGTTATCTCTAATAAGCGTTTTTTAACATAACAACTGACGTCTAACCAGTATGAGCCAATGATGACGGATTGACTCCGGCTTGCAATAGGCGTTGACAATGCAACCACTGTGCTTCTGACAGCCCGACTGACGCGGCAGAGATGTCTGTCATTGCTCTGAAATAATCGTTTTTGTCTGTCATTGCCATGAAATATTAGTTTTTGTCTGTCCTTGATCTGGAATATTAGTTTTTGTGTGTCATTAGTCGGCAATTTTAATTTTTGTCTGTCATTGCTCTGGAATTTTAGTTTGTGTCTGTCATTGATCGGCAATATTAGTTTTTGTCTGTTCCTACTCAAAAATATTAGTTTTGTCAGTCATTACCCTGGAATTTCAGTTTTTGTCAATCTTTGCTTCCGAATATTAGTTTGTGTCTGTCGTTGCTCTGGAATATTAGTTTGTGTCTGTCATTGCTCTAGAATTATATTTTTGGTCTGTCATTGCTCTGGAATATTAGTTTTTGACAGTCATTGCCCTGGAATTATAGTTTTTGTCTGTCATTGCTGTGGAATATTAGTTTTTGTCTGTCATTGCAGATCGGTTGAGTTTTTCAAGTACGATTGTTATCATATGCTGATAATTTTGATGCAGCTACTGTATTAAAATATTGTATTGTAATGATTAAAAGTTGGTTACAAAATTTGTCAAAACTTTTCAATTGAATCGTTGTTTTTGAAGATAAACAGCATTGGGAGCTGTTGGGCACGCGATAAACCGAAAAACCCCTATCTGTAAAACCTCAGAACACGTTAATCCGTTTTTCTTCGATTTCATTAAAAGTAACATCCAAGATAATGAAAAAAGACCATAATAATAATAATAATAATTTTAAATATATATCATATTGACGGACGCAAATGATTAATAATATAAAAGCGAAAACCCAGCAATGTATTCGCTTGAACACAGAAAGTCAATTAAGCGCAATAATAATAATAAGCTTCAAAGCTTTTAAAACCACAATATAAAAGCAAAAAAAACAAAAAATTCAATAGTTTATAAAAAAGGTCGATAAATCACGGGTGAATACTAACGAAAACACTGGATAATGAAACTTACCAGAAATATGAATTTAAAATAAATGAAATAAAAAAAATTGTTAAATGAGGATGAAGAAATAAGTAAATAAATGAAAAAAACAATTTGATGAAACCAAAAATTTACATTATAACTAATCAAAACACATGACATAAACAGAGACAATCTGAAACTTGTGACAGCTGATCACCATTTTAGAAGGCTCCAATTTGTCCCATTGAAGACACTTGGAAGCATCTGCTTCATTGAGACGATCCTCCAACAGGTCACAGGCGTAGACCGACTGAGCGGGTAAGTGAGTGAGTGTGTGAGTGAGTGAGTGAGTGAGTGACTAAGTGATGAGTGAGTGAGTGAGTGAGTGAGTGAGTGAGTGAGTGAGTGAGAGAGAGAGCGAGTTAGCGTGTCCAATAACCTTTATCTTCTTTACCAGTTCTACGTTCAGTGTCCACTTCGAGCTTGACTTGCTGCCAACCTGACAACACAGTACGTATGTACAAGAACAAGAACAACAACAAACAACAACAACAA
>OZ038447.1:28457590-28471057 GCA_964036265.1 Daptonema setosum | reverse complement strand
CTTTTTCACTCACTCAATCGATAGTTTTTCACTTTTTCACTTGCTCAATCGGTAGTTTTTCAGTTTTTCACCTACCCAATCGGCATTTTTTCACTTTTTCACTTACTCAATCTGTAGATTTAAGTTTTTCACTTACTCAATCTGTAGTTTTTCAGTTTTTCACTCATTCAGTCGGCAGTTTTCACTTTTTCACTTACTCAATTTGTAGTTTTTTCAGTTTTTCACTTTCTCAATCGGTAGTTTTTAACTTTTTCACTTACTCAATCTGTAGTTTTTCAGTTTTTCACTTACTCAAACTGTAGTTTTTCAGTTTTTCACTTCCTCAATCTGTAGTTTTTCAGTCTTTCACTTACTCAATCTGCTGTTTTTCACTTTTTCACTTACTCAATCGATAGTTTTTCACTTTTTCACTTGCTCAATCGGTAGTTTTTCAGTTTTTCACTTACTCAATCTGTAGTTTTTAAGTTTTTCACTTACTCAATCTGTAGTTTTTCAGTTTTTCACTTATTCAATTGGTAGTTTTTCAGTTTTTCACTTACTCAATCGGCAGTTTTTCACTTTTTCACTTACTCAAACTGTAGTTTCTCAGTTTTTCTGGCGAGAGTGGCGAGAGTGGCGAGAGTGGCGAGAGTGGCGAGAGTGAGTGAGTGAGTGACGAGAGTGGCGAGAGTGGCGAGAGTGGCGAGAGTGGCGAGAGTGGCGAGAGTGGCGGTAGTTTTTCAGTTTTTCACTTACTCAATCTGTAGTTTTTCAGTTTTTCACTTACTCAAACTGTAGTTTCTCAGTTTTTCACTTACTCAATCTGCTGTTTTCACTTTTTCACTTACTCAATCGGTAGTTTTTCAGTTTTTCACTTACTCCATCTGTAGTTTTTCAGTTTTTCACTTACTCAATCTGTAGTTTTTCAGTTTTTCACTTACTCAAACTGTAGTTTCTCAGTTTTTCACTTACTCAATTTGCTGTTTTTCACTTTTTCACTCACTCAATCGATAGTTTTTCACTTTTTCACTTGCTCAATCGGTAGTTTTTCAGTTTTTCACCTACCCAATCGGCATTTTTTCACTTTTTCACTTACTCAATCTGTAGTTTTTCAGTTTTTCACTTACTCAAACTGTAGTTTCTCAGTTTTTCACTAACTCAATCTGCTGTTCTTCACTTTTTCACTTACTCAATCGATAGTTTTTCACTTTTTCACTTACTCAATCTGTAGTTTTTAAGTTTTTCACTTACTCAAACGGCAGTTTTTCACTTTTTCACTTACTCAATCTGTAGATTTAAGTTTTTCACTTACTCAATCTGTAGTTTTTCAGTTTTTCACTCATTCAGTCGGCAGTTTTCACTTTTTCACTTACTCAATTTGTAGTTTTTTCAGTTTTTCACTTTCTCAATCGGTAGTTTTTAACTTTTTCACTTACTCAATCTGTAGTTTTTCAGTTTTTCACTTACTCAAACTGTAGTTTTTCAGTTTTTCACTTCCTCAATCTGTAGTTTTTCAGTCTTTCACTTACTCAATCTGTAGTTTTTCAGTTTTTCATTTACTCAATCGGCAGTTTTTCAGTTTTTCACTTACTCAAACTGTAGTTTCTCAGTTTTTCACTTACTCAATTTGCTGTTTTTCACTTTTTCACTCACTCAATCGATAGTTTTTCACTTTTTCACTTGCTCAATCGGTAGTTTTTCAGTTTTTCACCTACCCAATCGGCATTTTTTCACTTTTTCACTTACTCAATCTGTAGATTTAAGTTTTTCACTTACTCAATCTGTAGTTTTTCAGTTTTTCACTCATTCAGTCGGCAGTTTTCACTTTTTCACTTACTCAATTTGTAGTTTTTTCAGTTTTTCACTTTCTCAATCGGTAGTTTTTAACTTTTTCACTTACTCAATCTGTAGTTTTTCAGTTTTTCACTTACTCAAACTGTAGTTTTTCAGTTTTTCACTTCCTCAATCTGTAGTTTTTCAGTCTTTCACTTACTCAATCTGTAGTTTTTCAGTTTTTCATTTACTCAATCGGCAGTTTTTCAGTTTTTCACTTACTCAAACTGTAGTTTCTCAGTTTTTCACTTACTCAATTTGCTGTTTTTCACTTTTTCACTCACTCAATCGATAGTTTTTCACTTTTTCACTTGCTCAATCGGTAGTTTTTCAGTTTTTCACCTACCCAATCGGCATTTTTTCACTTTTTCACTTACTCAATCTGTAGATTTAAGTTTTTCACTTACTCAATCTGTAGTTTTTCAGTTTTTCACTCATTCAGTCGGCAGTTTTCACTTTTTCACTTACTCAACTTGTAGTTTTTTCAGTTTTTCACTTTCTCAATCGGTAGTTTTTAACTTTTTCACTCACTCAATCTGTAGTTTTTCAGTTTTTCACTTACTCAATCTGTAGTTTTTCAGTTTTTCACTTGCTCAAACGGCAGTTTTTCACTTTTTCACGTACTCAATCTGTAGTTTTTCAGTTTTTCACTTACTCAATCTGTAGTTTTTCAGTTTTTCACTTACTCAAACTGTAGTTTCTCAGTTTTTCACTTACTCAATTTGCAGTTTTTCACTTTTTCACTCACTCAATCGATAGTTTTTCACTTTTTCACTTGCTCAATCGGTAGTTTTTCAGTTTTTCACCTACTCAATCTGTAGTTTTTCAGTTTTTCACTTACTCAATCGGTAGTTTTTCAGTTTTTCACTTACTCAATCGGCAGTTTTTCACTTTTTCACTTACTCAATCTGTAGTTTTTCAGTTTTTCTGGCGAGAGTGGCGAGAGTGGCGAGAGTGGCGAGAGTGGCGAGAGTGGCGAGAGTGAGTGAGTGAGTGAGTGACGAGAGTGGCAAGAGTGGCGAGAGTGGCGAGAGTGGCGAGAGTGGCGAGAGTGGCGAGAGTGAGTGAGTGAGTGAGTGACGAGAGTGGCGAGAGTGGCGAGAGTGGCGAGAGTGGCGAGAGTGGCGGTAGTTTTTCAGTTTTTCACTTACTCAATCGGCAGTTTTTAACTTTTTCACTTACCAAATCTGTAGTTTTTCAGTTTTTCACTTACTCAATCTGTAGTTTTTCAGTTTTTCACTTACTCAATCGGCAGTTTTTCACTTTTTCACTTACTCAATCGGCATTTTTTCACTTTTTCACTTACTCAATCTGTAGTTTTTAAGTTTTTCACTTACTCAATCTGTAGTTTTTCAGTTTTTCACTCCTTCAATCGGCAGTTTTCACTTTTTCACTTACTCAATCTGTAGTTTTTCAGTTTTTCACTTACTCAATCTGTAGTTTTTCAGTTTTTCACTTACTCAATCTGTAGTTTTTCAGTTTTTCACTAACTCAATCGGCAGTTTTTCAGTTTTTCACTTACTCAAACTGTAGTTTCTCACTTTTTCACTTACTCAATCGATAGTTTTTCACTTTTTCACTTGCTTAATCGGTAGTTTTTCAGTTTTTCACTTACTCAATCTGTAGTTTTTCAGTTTTTCACTTACTCAATCTGTAGTTTTTCAGTTTTTCACTTACTCAAACTGTAGTTTCTCAGTTTTTCACTAACTCAATCTGCTGTTCTTCACTTTTTCACTTACTCAATCGATAGTTTTTCACTTTTTCACTTACTCAATCTGTAGTTTTTAAGTTTTTCACTTACTCAAACGGCAGTTTTTCACTTTTTCACTTACTCAATCTGTAGATTTAAGTTTTTCACTTACTCAATCTGTAGTTTTTCAGTTTTTCACTCATTCAGTCGGCAGTTTTCACTTTTTCACTTACTCAATTTGTAGTTTTTTCAGTTTTTCACTTTCTCAATCGGTAGTTTTTAACTTTTTCACTTACTCAATCTGTAGTTTTTCAGTTTTTCACTTACTCAAACTGTAGTTTTTCAGTTTTTCACTTCCTCAATCTGTAGTTTTTCAGTCTTTCACTTACTCAATCTGTAGTTTTTCAGTTTTTCATTTACTCAATCGGCAGTTTTTCAGTTTTTCACTTACTCAAACTGTAGTTTCTCAGTTTTTCACTTACTCAATTTGCTGTTTTTCACTTTTTCACTCACTCAATCGATAGTTTTTCACTTTTTCACTTGCTCAATCGGTAGTTTTTCAGTTTTTCACCTACCCAATCGGCATTTTTTCACTTTTTCACTTACTCAATCTGTAGATTTAAGTTTTTCACTTACTCAATCTGTAGTTTTTCAGTTTTTCACTCATTCAGTCGGCAGTTTTCACTTTTTCACTTACTCAACTTGTAGTTTTTTCAGTTTTTCACTTTCTCAATCGGTAGTTTTTAACTTTTTCACTCACTCAATCTGTAGTTTTTCAGTTTTTCACTTACTCAATCTGTAGTTTTTCAGTTTTTCACTTGCTCAAACGGCAGTTTTTCACTTTTTCACGTACTCAATCTGTAGTTTTTCAGTTTTTCACTTACTCAATCTGTAGTTTTTCAGTTTTTCACTTACTCAAACTGTAGTTTCTCAGTTTTTCACTTACTCAATTTGCAGTTTTTCACTTTTTCACTCACTCAATCGATAGTTTTTCACTTTTTCACTTGCTCAATCGGTAGTTTTTCAGTTTTTCACCTACTCAATCTGTAGTTTTTCAGTTTTTCACTTACTCAATCGGTAGTTTTTCAGTTTTTCACTTACTCAATCGGCAGTTTTTCACTTTTTCACTTACTCAATCTGTAGTTTTTCAGTTTTTCTGGCGAGAGTGGCGAGAGTGGCGAGAGTGGCGAGAGTGGCGAGAGTGGCGAGAGTGAGTGAGTGAGTGAGTGACGAGAGTGGCAAGAGTGGCGAGAGTGGCGAGAGTGGCGAGAGTGGCGAGAGTGGCGAGAGTGAGTGAGTGAGTGAGTGACGAGAGTGGCGAGAGTGGCGAGAGTGGCGAGAGTGGCGAGAGTGGCGGTAGTTTTTCAGTTTTTCACTTACTCAATCGGCAGTTTTTAACTTTTTCACTTACCAAATCTGTAGTTTTTCAGTTTTTCACTTACTCAATCTGTAGTTTTTCAGTTTTTCACTTACTCAATCGGCAGTTTTTCACTTTTTCACTTACTCAATCGGCATTTTTTCACTTTTTCACTTACTCAATCTGTAGTTTTTAAGTTTTTCACTTACTCAATCTGTAGTTTTTCAGTTTTTCACTCCTTCAATCGGCAGTTTTCACTTTTTCACTTACTCAATCTGTAGTTTTTCAGTTTTTCACTTACTCAATCTGTAGTTTTTCAGTTTTTCACTTACTCAATCTGTAGTTTTTCAGTTTTTCACTAACTCAATCGGCAGTTTTTCAGTTTTTCACTTACTCAAACTGTAGTTTCTCACTTTTTCACTTACTCAATCGGTAGTTTTTCACTTTTTCACTTGCTTAATCGGTAGTTTTTCAGTTTTTCACTTACTCAATCTGTAGTTTTTCAGTTTTTCACTTACTCAATCTGTAGTTTTTCAGTTTTTCACTTACTCAAACTGTAGTTTCTCAGTTTTTCACTAACTCAATCTGCTGTTCTTCACTTTTTCACTTACTCAATCGATAGTTTTTCACTTTTTCACTTACTCAATCTGTAGTTTTTCAGTTTTTCTGGCGAGAGTGGCGAGAGTGGCGAGAGTGGCGAGAGTGGCGAGAGTGAGTGAGTGACGAGAGTGGCGAGAGTGGCGAGAGTGGCGAGAGTGGCGAGAGTGGCGAGAGTGAGTGAGTGAGTGAGTGACGAGAGTGGCGAGAGTGGCGAAAGTGGCGAGAGTGGCGAGAGTGGCGAGAGTGGCGAGAGTGGCAGTTTATCACTTTTTCACTTACTCAATCTGTAGTTTTTCAGTTTTTCACTTACTCAAACGGCAAATTTTTCACTTTTTCACTTACTCAATCTGTAGTTTCCCATTTTTCACTTCCTCAATCTGCTGTTTTTCACTTTTTCACTTACTCAATCTGCTGTTTTTCACTTTTTCACTTACTCAATCGATAGTTTTTCGCTTTTTCACTTGCTCAATCGGTAGTTTTTCGGTTTTTCAATTACTCAATCTGTAGTTTTTCAGTTTTTCACTTACTCAATCGGTAGTTTTTCAGTTTTTCACTTACTCAATCGGCAGTTTGTCACTTTTTCACTTACTCAATCTGTAGTTTTTCAGTTTTTCACTTACTCAATCAACTGTTTTTCATTTTTTCACTTCCTCAATCGGCAGTGTTTCACTTTTTCACTTACTCAAACGGCAGTTTTCACTTTTTCACTTACTCAATCTGTAGTTTTTCAGTTTTTCACTTCCTCAATCTGTAGTTTTTCAGTCTTTCACTTACTCAATCTGTAGTTTTTAGGTTTTTCACTTACTCAATCGACAGTTTTTCACTTTTTCACTTACTCAGTCTGTAGTTTTTCAGTTTTTCACTTACTCAATCTGCAGTTTTTCAGTTTTTTACTTACTAAAACGGCAGTTTTTCACTTTTTCACTTACTCAATCTGTAGTTTTTCAGTTTTTCACTTACTCAAACTGTAGTTTCTCAGTTTTTCACTTACTCAATTTGCAGTTTTTCACTTTTTCACTCACTCAATCGATAGTTTTTCACTTTTTCACTTGCTCAATCGGTAGTTTTTCAGTTTTTCACCGACTCAATCTGTAGTTTTTCAGTTTTTCACTTACTCAATCGGTAGTTTTTCAGTTTTTCACTTACTCAATCGGCAGTTTTCACTTACTCAATCGGCAGTTTTTAACTTTTTCACTTACTCAATCTGTAGTTTTTCAGTTTTTTACTTACTTAATCTGTAGTTTTACAGTTTTTCACTTACTCAATCGGCAGTTTTTCACTTTTTCACTTACTCAATCGGCTTTTTTTCACTTTTTCACTTACTCAATCTGTAGTTTTTAAGTTTTTCACTTACTCAATCTGTAGTTTTTCAGTTTTTCACTTACTCAAACTGTAGTTTCTCAGTTTTTCACTTACTCAATCTGCTGTTCTTCACTTTTTCACTTACTCAATCGATAGTTTTTCACTTTTTCACTTACTCAATCTGTAGTTTTTAAGTTTTTCACTTACTCAAACGGCAGTTTTTCACTTTTTCACTTTTTCAATCTGTAGTTTTTCAGCTGATAAACTCAGAACCTCAGAACCTCAGAACCTCATAACCTTAGAACCTCAGAACCTCAGAACCTCAGAACCTCAGAACCTCAGAACCTCAGAACCTCAGAACCTCAGAACCACAGAACCTCAGAACCTCAGAACCACAGAACCTCAGAACCACAGAACCTCAGAACCTCAGAACCTCAGAACCTCAGAACCAAAGAAGTGGCTGAGTGAGTGAGTGAGTGACGAGAGTGGCGAGAGTGGCGAGAGTGGCGAGAGTGGCGAGAGTGGCGAGAGTGGCGAGAGTGGCGAGAGTGGCGAGAGTGAGTGAGTGAGTGAGTGACGAGAGTGGCGAGAGTGGCGAGAGTGGCGAGAGTGGCGAGAGTGGCGAGAGTGGCGAGAGTGAGTGAGTGAGTGAGTGACGAGAGTGGCGAGAGTGGCGAGATTTTTCAGTTTTTCACTTACTCAATCTGTAGTTTTTCAGTTTTTCACTTACTCAATCTGTAGTTTCTCAGTTTTTCACTTCCTCAAACTGTAGTTTCTCAGTTTTTCACTTACTCAATCGATAGTTTTTCCTTTTTTCACTTACTCAATCGATAGTTTTTCACTTTTTCACTTGCTCAATCGGTAGTTTTTCAGTTTTTCACTTACTCAATCTGTAGTTTTTCAGTTTTTCACTTACTCAATCGGTAGTTTTTCAGTTTTTCACTTACTCAATCGGCAGTTTTTCACTTTTTCACTTACTCAATCTGTAGTTTTTAAGTTTTTCACTTACTCAAACTGTAGTTTTTCAGTTTTTCACTTCCTCAATCTGTAGTTTTTCAGTCTTTCACTTACTCAATCTGTAGTTTTTCGGTTATTTACTTACTCAATCGGCAGTTTTTCACTTTTTCACTTACTCAATCTGTAGTTTTTCAGTTTTTCACTTACTCAATCTGTAGTTTTTCAGTTTTTCACTTACTCAAACGGCAGTTTTCACTTTTTCACTTACTCAATCTGTAGTTTTTCAGTTTTTCACTTACTCAATCTGTAGTTTTTCAGTTTTTCACTTACTCAATTTGTAGTTTTTCACTTTTTCACTTACTCAATCTGTAGTTTTTCAGTTTTTCACTTCCTCAATCTGTAGTTTTTCAGTCTTTCACTTACTCAATCTGCAGTTTTTCAGTTTTTCACTTACTAAAACGGCAGTTTTTCACTTTTTCACTTACTCAATCTGTAGTTTTTCAGTTTTTCACTTACTCAAACTGTAGTTTCTCAGTTTTTCACTCACTCAATTTGCAGTTTTTCACTTTTTCAATCACTCAATCGATAGTTTTTCACTTTTTCACTTGCTCAATCGGTAGTTTTTCAGTTTTTCACCTACTCAATCTGTAGTTTTTCAGTTTTTCACTTACTCAATCGGTAGTTTTTCAGTTTTTCACTTACTCAATCGGCAGTTTTCACTTACTCAATCGGCAGTTTTTAACTTTTTCACTTACTCAATCTGTAGTTTTTCAGTTTTTCACTTACTTAATCTGTAGTTTTTCAGTTTTTCACTTACTCAATCGGCAGTTTTTCACTTTTTCACTTACACAATCGGCATTTTTTCACTTTTTCACTTACTCAATCTGTAGTTTTTAAGTTTTTCACTTACTCAATCTGTAGTTTTTCAGTTTTTCACTTACTCAAACTGTAGTTTCTCAGTTTTTCACTTACTCAATCTGCTGTTCTTCACTTTTTCACTTACTCAATCGATAGTTTTTCACTTTTTCACTTACTCAATCTGTAGTTTTTAAGTTTTTCACTTACTCAAACGGCAGTTTTTCACTTTTTAACCTTTTCAATCTGTAGTTTTTCAGCTGATAAACTCAGAACCTCAGAACCTCAGAACCTCATAACCTTAGAACCTCAGAACCTCAGAACCTCAGAACCTCAGAACCTCAGAACCTCAGAACCTCAGAACCTCAGAACCACAGAACCTCAGAACCTCTGAACCACAGAACCTCATAACCTTAGAACTTCAGAACCTCATAACCTCAGAAGCTCAGAACCTCAGAACCTCAGAACCACAGAACCTCAGAACCTCAGAACCTCAGAACCTCAGAACCACAGAAGTGGCAGAGTGAGTGAGTGAGTGACGAGAGTGGCGAGAGTGGCGAGAGTGGCGAGAGTGGCGAGAGTGGCGAGAGTGGCGAGAGTGGCGAGAGTGGCGAGAGTGAGTGAGTGAGTGAGTGACGAGAGTGGCGAGAGTGGCGAGAGTGGCGAGAGTGGCGAGAGTGGCGAGATTTTTCAGTTTTTCACTTACTCAATCTGTAGTTTTTTAGTTTTTCACTCACTCAAACTGTAGTTTTTCAGTTTTTCACTTCCTCAATCTGTAGTTTTTCAGTCTTTCACTTACTCAATCTGTAGTTTTTCGGTTATTTACTTACTCAATCGGCAGTTTTTCACTTTTTCACTTACTCAATCTGTAGTTTTTCAGTTTTTCACTTACTCAATCTGTAGTTTTTCAATTTTTCACTTACTCAAACGGCAGTTTTCACTTTTTCACTTACTCAATCTGTAGTTTTTCAGTTTTTCACTTACTCAATCTGTAGTTTTTCAGTTTTTCACTTAATAAATCTGTAGTTTTTCGGTTATTTACTTACTCAATCGGCAGTTTTTCACTTTTTCACTTACTCAATCGATAGTTTTTCCTTTTTTCACTTACTCAATCGATAGTTTTTCACTTTTTCACTTGCTCAATCGGTAGTTTTTCAGTTTTTCACTTACTCAATCTGTAGTTTTTCAGTCTTTCACTTACTCAATCTGTAGTTTTCAGGTTTTTCACTTACTCAATCGACAGTTTTTCACTTTTTCACTTACTCAGTCTGTAGTTTTTCAGTTTTTCACTTACTCAATCTGTAGTTTTTCAGTTTTTCACTTACTCAAACGGCAGTTTTTCACTTTTTCACTTACTCAATCTGTAGTTTTTCAGTTTTTCACTTACTCAATCTGTAGTTTTTCAGTTTTTCACTTACTCAAACTGTAGTTTCTCAGTTTTTCACTTACTCAATTTGCTGTTTTTCACTTTTTCACTCACTCAATCGATAGTTTTTCACTTTTTCACCTACTCAATCTGTAGTTTTTCAGTTTTTCACTTACTCAAACGGCAGTTTTTCACTTTTTCACTTACTCAATCGGTAGTTTTTCAGTTTTTCACTTACTCAATCGGCAGTTTTTCACTTTTTTACTTACTCACTCTGTAGTTTTTCAGTTTTTCACTTACTCAATCAACTGTTTTTCATTTTTTCACTTACTCAATCTGTAGTTTTTCAGTTTTTCACTTACTCAAACTGTAGTTTTTCAGTTTTTCACTTACTCAATCTGTAGTTTTTCAGTTTTTCATTTACTCAAACGGCAGTTTTTCACTTTTTCACTTACTCAATCGGTAGTTTTTCAGTTTTTCACTTACTCAATCGGTAGTTTTTCAGTTTTTCACTTACTCAATCGGCAGTTTTTCACTTTTTCACTTACTCAATCTGTAGTTTTTCAGTTTTTCTGGCGAGAGTGGCGAGAGTGGCGAGAGTGGCGAGAGTGGCGAGAGTGGCGAGAGTGAGTGAGTGAGTGAGTGACGAGAGTGGCGAGAGTGGCGAGAGTGGCGAGAGTGGCGAGAGTGGCGAGAGTGGCGAGAGTGAGTGAGTGTTTGAGTGACGAGAGTGGCGAGAGTGGCGAGAGTTCATTTACTCAATCGGCAGTTTTTCACTTTTTCACTTACTCAATCTGTAGTTTTTCAGTTTTTCACTTACTCAATCTGTAGTTTTTCAGTTTTTCACTTACTCAAACGGCAGTTTTTCACTTTTTCACTTACTCAATCGGTAGTTTTTCAGTTTTTCACTTACTCAATCGGCAGTTTTTCACTTTTTCACTTACTCACTCTGTAGTTTTTCAGTTTTTCACTTACTCAATCAACTGTTTTTCATTTTTTCACTTACTCAATCGGCAGTTTTTCACTTTTTCACTTACTCAATCTGTAGTTTTTCAGTTTTTCACTTACTCAATCTGTAGTTTTTCAGTTTTTCACTTACTCAAACGGCAGTTTTCACTTTTTCACTTACTCAATCTGTAGTTTTTCAGTTTTTCACTTCCTCAATCTGTAGTTTTTCAGTCTTTCACTTACTCAATCTGTAGTTTTTAGGTTTTTCACTTACTCAATCTGTAGTTTTTCAGTTTTTCACTTACTCAAACGGCAGTTTTTCACTTTTTCACTTACTCAATCGGCAGTTTTTCACTTTTTCACTTACTCAATCGGCAGTTTTTCACTTTTTCACTTACTCAATCTGTAGTTTTTCACTTACTCAATCTGTAGTCTACAATTAAATCTGAGTAACCTAAGAAAAATTCAAATATTTGAAAATCGATGGAATATGTAGCTTCTAGTTTCGATGTTCCAACCATTCCCAGTGTGCGACTGAAACGTCATAAGACCCGTTTAGGGTCATAAAAGCAAGATAAATGCTGAAAACTGCCAGATTAAACATTTCGGATCAAAATATGACATGTGCTATTGGGCTCATGTTTCGAAAGTCGAATCCAATAATGATTGTATTTTGTGATAAGTTCCATTTAAATATCACCATAAAAACAATGATAAATCTCTTATGTCTTATGACACGTTTACATTAGAAAAAGATCAACCTAGAATCAGAAACAGCAAGAAAAAGCAGAATTCTACCAAACTTTCACAAAAAGTCATAAAATCGAGAAAATGACGTCAAATCTGACAGCTTAATATGATTTTTTAGGTGTTTTCACCCATGTTTGTCTGAAAAAACAATACTCTTCTCATATATTTTTTTAAAAATCCGACGTCAAAGAGCGGGTTGAGACTTTTGGGCCTCCCTGTATAACAGTTTTAGTTTTCCTTAGTCTAAAGGCCTCCAAATATAAGAGTTTTAGTTTTCATGGGATGCGTTCAGTTGTCCGACTCGACGTTTGTCCGAATTTGTCCGAAACGCTATTTTTGGGGTTTTGATCAGTTGTCCGAATGGAGTAGTTTTACAAGATAAGTGTCACGATTAAGTCACCGATTTAAATAGTCGTATTGCTACTAAAAAGCTAATACGAAAAAAGTTGGTTTCATAAATTGATATTGGTAGCCCGCCATTTCAATTCAAATACCCCTTTCATTGTTTGAACGGCTTCGGCTTAGTCATGAACACAGACTGTACCTTAGTAAAGGAGATCGCCTAGTATGAGGCTAAGAATTAGTTTTCAGTTTAGGCTTAGGCTTAGGCTCTGTATTTGGGATGGGCTTGGGCGCGGAGCGCTCAAGCCTTTGCCAAATACACAGCCTAAGACTAAGCCTACACTGAAACCTAAGTTTTATGCCCCCGCCTGGACCGTTAGCACCACGCAGCGGAGGTATGATGCCTTATGTTTTCTAGAAAACGATAAAAGGTTTCAAGAGAAACCAATTTAAATATTCGTGTAAACAATTTTTATACATTGTAAACATGCATAACTAAAAAATGGACGCTTGAATTTGTCTCTCTGTGTAAGAAAATTCTAACCACGTATTCGGACAACTGATCAAACCCCTAAAATAGCGTTTCGGACAAATTCGGACAAACGTCGATTCGGACAACTGAACGACAGCCAGTTTTCATTAGTCAATACTTCTGTAAGTTACCATGTATATGTAACTTACAGGTGAATATTTTTACGGGCTTATACAGTAGAAACATTGAGTTAAAAAAATTTCGGCTAAACTATATGCAATGAAAATCCATCAAAATTGTAATCGTTAATGCTTAACATGAAAATTTTTTCTACAGGGTGTCCCACGTAACTTGCAATATTCTGCAAGATCGTTCATAAAGAATCATTCTTAAAGTATCATCCATAAAGTATCATATATCAAGTATCATTCATAAAATATCATCCATAAAGTATCGTTCAAAAAATATCATTCATAAAGTATTATTCTCAAAGTATGGTTCATCAAGTATCATTCATATAGTATCATTCATTAAGTATCATTCATAAAGTATCATTCATTAAATATCATTAATAAAGTATCATTCATCAAATATCATTCATAAAGTATCGTTCATCAAGTATCATTCATAAAGTATCATCCATAAAGTATCATTCATTAAGTATCATTCATAAAGTATCATCCATCAAGTATCCTTCATCGAGTATCATTCATCAAGTATCACAACATGACATCCGTATTGGCACGCAACCGCCACGCGCCATCGACACCCGGCTCGGCGCGCACCTCAAACTCGGATCTGGTCTGATCCGGTTTCAACCGGAACACGTCTGGATTTTTTGAGATTTGTGAATCACCATCATCCTCCGTGTCTGATGACTGAAATCACAAGTATGTAAGAAAAAATGGGATGAAAGTGTTCTACTATTGGTCTCTAGGGACCTGAGTGTTTAGCAAAAATTTTGTTAATAAAAAAAACCCGGTAAAATTTATTCATCTTTTCTGGAACTTATGTGT
>OZ038447.1:28430090-28450090 GCA_964036265.1 Daptonema setosum | reverse complement strand
ACACGTTTGGTCGAACGTTATAAGTAGTAAGCCACCCTTGTAGGCCGTGCAACGTTAAGGTATAGGCGGGGTTACGGTAGGATTACGGTAGGCGGTGTCTGGTCTGCAGTGGCGGATGAGTGTTGGCGGGAGGGAAAGCGAATGAGTGTTGGCGGGGAAGCAAGCATAGTGGCGGATGAGTGTTGGCGGGAGGGGAAGTGAATGAGTTTTGTGCGGATGAGAAAAGTCGGCAAGCGGATAATAAGAGTTGTTTTTTTTGTGCGGATGAGTTTTTTGTGTGCGTTTGAATTCAAATTGGCTGATCTGGCTCGTGGACCCCATCTTAATATTCAATCCGCGTTTTTGCTTCTAAGAAAAAAAATTTGTTGTCCGACATGTTGCCGATAGTATTGTTATGCAAATATGATCTGGCTCGTGGACCCAATTCACAATGTTGTTGCAGGTTTTCAAATGGAGGAGAAAGTGAGTTTAATTTATGCTCTTGTACCCAATGCTCTATTCACAATGGTGTTGTGTGTTTTTTTTACAATCTGAATAAACCACCAGACATTTGTTTATTTATTTATTTATTCAACAACAACATCACATTATCAGTAAAAACAATCACAAAATTTTCACAATGAATCACTGATCTGTGGGGCGAGATGGAACATCATCCACACTTCACATTCGTTGAGCACCATGCCATCCTTGACAAAGCCGGTCTTTGAGGGCGTGCCTACTTTGAGTGTCCTGCCTGTATCGTTGTGACACCTGAAATACATGCATCTTTTAATAAATGATCTAGTGTTTGCAAATTTAACAATCACCTATCATCTCAGTGCCTTGTCCTTGCTTAGCGCCAGAGTCGGCGAGAGTACGTAATTGGAGTCGGCAGATAGGTCTTCGAGCTGAAAACATTAAAGTCAAAATTTGAAGAATGAGCTCTTGTGAGTTTTTAATCCAATCGTTTTACACCCAACCTTTAACTTTAGTTCCGTGATTTCTGCTTCTTTGCCCAGCAACACCTTCATCTCGTCTTTGCTCAAGAACAATGGAGGCGATTGGGCAGATGGATCCGTGATCACAACGTTGTCATGCGCAAATCTGAAATGGACATTTGAAACATGTGGCAAACACTAAATAAAATATAATGAATAAAAAATTACACAATTATACAAAAAAAACTAACATGATCACGCGACGATGACTGAGATGCATGTTTGATGTTGTGGTCTGGGTGGCGACGGAAGGCATTGTGGATGGGCGAAATGATCAACGGTACGAATGAATGCGCAATGAATAGATAAGGAATGTTATGCTTTAATACCAGATTCAAACATGAGTGGTCTTGGGGGCGGAGTCACGGCACCGGCACGATTGTATGTAAATGAGCACAGCCGGTGCACCGTCGCGTACTGTAATCTGGTGTTCCTCCATTCGAGCTCGTTTAGTTTGGCTGGCTGCACATTTCTTCTTGTCATCAATCTTTGTTTCAGCAGCCATCTTTTCCTGAAACATTATAAAGTTAATGTAACATTATATTTTATTAATTACCCAACTCACCTCAATAATTGCTGTTGTACGATTTTTCGTATTTGGTTGTATCGGTCGTTTGCTGTGCTTCTCCGTTACCTGTAATTTTCAAATTATAACCTTTATCAATTAATAACAACAAGTTCAACAAACTCACGTCTTCAACAGGTGCCACGGTGTCCAGAAAGTCGTTGAACGCTTGAAGGTTAGCCATGTTCGTAGAACTGTAGGTTAACCTTTTCATTCCGGTACCCCTTTTATAGTATTTTATATAATCAGGTTACGCTGACTCACTCACTCACTCACTCACTCACTCACTCACTCACTCACTCAATCACTCGCATATTCACTCACCCGCCTATATTGCAGGAGGATCCACAGACGCCAACAATCGGCGGGCAACACGTTTGTGCTCGACCACAGAATGGTGTGGGTGTTCACCCTCATAAGAGTGCCACGTGGTGGTCGTCCGCCACAGGCTAAACGGGCCAGGTTGGTTTTTTAGTTGTAGCGTTGTCACAGCGTTTCAATTTTTAAATTTACTCACTCTCAGGAACCCATTCATAGACGACCAGGCTGAAGCCTCCGACTATGATGATGATGAAAATGATGATGGATCCTCTGTCGGCTCATTCATTGATGACGGCGAGAGTGAAGATGACGATGTGGACATGTACAAACGTCTGAACAACTCACCTCCTCCAATACTCGAACGTCAACACCGGTTTGTTAACTGATTGTCAATTGATTGTTTGCAAATATAGCAAAATACAATGTTATTTTGCAGAATCAACGAATCGGATGACGATGAAGAGCCACCGATTCTGATGGCTATCGATGAGCCAAGCACATCTCGAGACCCTCGCACCATCGAACGCAGAAGGTTAACGTTTATTTTTTTTCATCCTTATTGTATTTCCCACATTTTTTTTTCAGACATGCTCGTGTCGTCTATGATGATGATGATGATGAGCAGATGCCGTCAACATCTGCGCTGTTAGTTCTCAAACCATTTTCCGAATGAATTAAACTGATTGAAATTGAATTTGCAGATCCGACCACTCCGAAGTATGGGAAGAGGATGATGATGATGATGATGATGATGAGGCGACTGTCGTGGATGATCGGTTAGACAAGTGATTAGTGTGTGTGTTAAATATCACTCTAAAATTTATATGTTTCAGCACTGTTGTCGAAGCCTTCAGGAAACTATCGCACAAGTTTCCGACAATAGACGAGTACGTGGTTAACAAGCACTCGATAGTGCGAATCAACAACAACAACGACAACCTCTGCTTACCACGATCATTGGTAGTTGCAAAGGCGCATCTGTATCGTGGAGAAAAGGGATCCCCAGGTGAGACATACAATGAGTACATTTTCAAACCTGAATATTGAAATATATTTCAGAACATCGTGCGTACGAAACGGTTAGAGAGGGAGATCGAAATCGATACACACGACAGAAGGTATTGGCACAGAGACTCGTACAAGAGGCCAAGCTGGAAAATCACAAAGGATTGTTCACACTGGATGAACTGGACAAACTATTGGACACACCCACATTGTGTGGTCACAGAGTTCAGGTTTGAATTCAGAATTAAATTTTTGAATCATTTCCACATTTTTACTCAAATTTCTTGCAGGTCTTCTCCACCGATCACTTTGCGCAAGTGTACGACAAAGGCAATGGACCGGTACTTCATCTGCTCCTACACAAAGAGCATTTTCTGCCCATCAACTCAATCACTGGTCTGCTCGAAAGACACCACTATTGCGACATATGCAGCAAAGCGTACGACAGCAAAACAGAGCACGCGCAGTGTGGCCATCGGTTAGTTTTGAACAACAGCAATTTGAACTACTGTTGACTTGTTTTCAGATGCCCACCATGTTTCGAGAAAACTTGGTGCGACATCAACGCCTGGAAGTACTGCAGCGATTGCAACCGATCGTTCCGAAGTGAGGTCTGTTTCGCCAACCATATGAAGATGCACAAAGCCAAGGTTGGTCATTCTTTTAAAAGTTCTCAAAGCCAGATTTTCATTGTTTTCATAATTTCAACTGTTTTCAGGGCAAATCTGTTGAAACCAACACGTGCACACAATACCGCAAATGCAAATGCGGAGTATCGATGAGGGCCGACAAAAAGAAGTCGCATGTGTGTGGCAGCTACTGGTGTAGCACATGCAAGAAGAACGCACCGGTAACTCACCACTGCTTCATACCGGTTTGTTGTTTGTATGATTGTGTGTCTGTATGTGTGTGTACATATTAATTTCAGACCATCCTCAAAACCTCGAAATCTGTGTCGACGGTGATTTACTACGACTTTGAGGCGTCGCAGGAAAAAGTACTCGAGGTGACTGAACATGGAGAAGTTATGCAGCACGAGATCAACTACGTCTGCGCGAAAAAGGTTACATAAATCAGCAAAACAACAACAAAACAACTGAACTGAGACCACACATTTTCAGATGACCGAAGGAGGCGCCACTATCTACCACAAGTTCAGTGGGCCGACGGCATTGGACGAGTTTTGCAAATGGTTATTCGCAGCAGATAACCGCGGTTCCGTTGCTGTAGCCCACAACTCGAGAGGTTAGTTGCAGCAAAACAGATGCTAGTGTCTGTGTGTATGTGTCTTGTTAAGTTGTTTAGTGTATGAGTTGCCCATTTACAGGCTACGACGGCCAGTTCGTGCTCGACTGGATACACCGCAACGCGGTCCGCCCCAAGGTGGTGTTCCGAGGCTTGGAAGCAATGACGATCGAATACAACAATGTAAAACTCATCATGTGGGAGTGTGAGCTGCGAGAGGCCTTGAAGATGGACCCCGAGATGGCGGACTTCTTCCGAACGGTGCAGGTCCACGAGCCAATGGACCCTAGAGAGGCATTTTATGGTTTGTATTTTCTTTTTTTATGATAATTTTCAATGGTGTACGTATTTTAAAAAGAAGAGAATATTATCATGATTTCACTTATTTCTTCACAGGCGGCCGAACGAACGTCCGAAAAATGCATCACGAATGCGACGAGGGCGAGCAGATCAAATACGCAGACGTCTGCTCCCTTTATTCGTACGTGTGCAAGTACAGAACGTTCCCCATCGGGCACCCGGTCGTGCACACAGAGAACTTCTCCGACCTCGCCACCAAGCCATACAATGGCATTATTAAGGTTTGTGTGATCGTTTATTATTCATTCTCAGTATTGTGTACCCATGATTATTGATTTCAGTGCCGCGTCCTCCCACCCCGCCACCTGCTCCACCCCGTTCTACCGGTGCGCGTGGACAAGAAGTTGTTGTTCCCGCTCTGTCTCAGTTGTGCCGAGGAACACAACAACGAAGAGTGCGAGCACCAGGCAGACGAACGCTCGTTCATGGGCACCTGGGCCACATGCGAGCTCTACAAAGCTCTGGATATGGGCTACAAGTTGGTTTTGATGTAATACTGTATACATTTTACATTTATATATTACAGAGTGCTCGAAGTGGTCGAAGTGTACGACTACAAGATGAAGACGGGGGTGTTCGCGGATTACATCGACGCCTTTTTGAAGCACAAACAACAGGTTGGTGTGTGTGTGTGTGTGTGTGTGACTGAACGTGTTAATGTCTAATACTTGCAGGCGTCCGGATGGCCGTCCGAGGCGGTCACCGACGAGCAGAAAGCCCGGTATGTGGCCGAGTACGAGCAGCGGGAGGGCGTCAAACTGGATGTCAACTGCATCGCCCTGAACCCGGGCCTCAGACTGCTCAGCAAACTGTGCCTGAACAGTTTCTGGTTAATTTGTGTGTGTTTGTGTGTTTACTCACAATTAGTTTGATGGTTATTTTTACTTTTCAGGGGTAAATTTGGGCAAAGGCCCAACATGCCCAACACTGTGTACGTCACCGAACCGACCAAGTTCTACGAGTTGCTGTGCGACGACACTTTGGAGGTGCACAAGGTGGAATCCGTCAACGATTACGTCATGCGTATGACGTACACGCAGGTTTGTTGATTTCATATAATGCATTGCGAATTTTACACATTGTTAATGTTTCAGACTGACGACTTTATCGACATGCCGAGTCGCGTCAGCTGCATCATTGCTGCATGGACAACCGCCCAAGCTCGATTGAAGCTGTACAGCTACCTGGAGAAGCTGGGCAACCGCGTGTTGTATATGGACACGGGTGAGTTGTATGTTTGATGTTGATTGCATGTTTGAATACCAAGCATATTTCAGACTCGGTTATCTACACGGGCCGACCGACCGACGAATACCAGATGGAGTTCGGCAACTACCTGGGCGATATGACCGATGAGACGCCTGGTACGTTCATCGAGGAGTTCGTGTCCATTGGTTGGTTTGCCTGTGTGTGTGTGTATGTGTCTAAATGGTCAAATTAGTTGAAATGGGTTGGATCACTAAACTAAAATCTGCAGGCCCCAAGCAGTACTCGTACAGGACGGCCAATAGCGAGCAAGTCATCAAAGTTCGAGGCCTGACGATCGACAGCACAACGTGCGCTGTGCTCAACATGGCCACAATGAAGACCGTCCTGATGGGCCACTTTGACGATGAAGAAGAGGAAACATCGGTCACCACAATGCGCAAGCAGATACGTCGCCAACGTGATCATAATGTGGTGACGAAGCCCTGCACTAAGACGATGAGCTTTGTCTACGACAAGTGCAGGGTCATGGACAATTTTTACTGCTTGCCTTTTGGCTATGTGTCAATAGAGTGATTTGAAAAATTATTGTGCCTTATCTCCACCCGATTTTTTTTTGCCATCAAGAACTTCCAGCCGTTATCAGATATCCTGCCTGCTATTGCCTTCTAGTGCCTTTTTGTGAAAATTGTTGTCTTCTAGTACCTTATTGTGAAAATTGTTGTCTTCTAATGCCTTATTCGTATTCTCACACTTTTAACCCATATCTCTGTTGATTTATCATCTGCAGATTTCTGTTATATGAATGAACATATGAAGTTTCATCGAATTGAATTCATTCCTTTTGTGCTGGTCTTTCCGACCATACAGCATAGCTGTTTATTCCCCTGTAATGTTAAAAAAGTGAGTGTTTAACGCATTAGTGTTGTGTATTTCAAGCTGCACAAGGCAGACTTCCGGGTGTTGTCAAGGAATCACATCGTCGAAACCCATCATGAGCCAACCTTCGGTAAATGATCAACACCTCGATCACTTTTATTACAATGTTTGTTTGTTTTGTTTTGTTTTTCTTTAATCATTCATAGCTAATGAAATTATTTTAAGCACATGCCAGGCAAACATTTTGCCTATCCGCTATGGCTGGAGGAAAACGGACTAATGGAGGAGTTGCAGCAGTGGAACGCCATCTTACCGGCCTATGCCTGTTGGTTGGACTGAATGACTGAATGAATATAAACTGGCATCTAATGGATTTTTAGGGTCTGATGATGATGCACCGTTGCTGATGGATGATTCGATGGATAATCTGATGGACCAGGTTCAACCAAACGGTCAACAGGATGCTGTCGACCTGCAGGATAGCCTGCCGGACATTTGGGATGAATGGGATGATCTCGGGCTCGATAATACCATTCCTCCACCCGATTTATTGCCCTCAAGAACTTCCACACCGCTGCCGTTATCAGATACCCTGCCTGATACCCTACCTGATATTGCCTTCTAGTGCATTATTGTGAATTTTTTTTTGCCTTCTAGTGCCTTATTCGTATTCTCACACTTTTAACCCATATCTCTGTTGATTCATCATCTGCAGATTTCTATTATATGAATGAACATATGAAGTTTCATCGAATCGAATTCATTCCTTTTGTGCTGGTCTTTCCGACCATACAGCATAGCTGTTTATTCCCCTGTAATGTTTGCAAAGTGAGTGTTTAACGCATAAGTGTTGTGTATTTTTAATGTGCACAATGAGGTGGGTTTAGTGAGAACTAATTGTATTAAAGGTACCTATTTGAGTGTTAACGACAATGTTTGTTTTCAGGAACATGATCCGGAATATCGTGGCGACATGCAACTTATCGACATTGATCAACCGAGCCACACTGACGAATGTGCTACCAAACTGTGAGTATAATCCACGAAAATTCAGTGCGGTTATTTTTCGGCTTCGTCACCCCAAATCAACAATGCTAATCTTCGCAACAGGAAAAATGGTGTGCACTGGCACAAAGTCTATCAAAGACTGCAAACGAGCCTGCCGGAAGACGGCACGTGTGATCCAAAAACATTTCCCAGTTGTTTATTGTGATTACAAACTTCAGAACATTATCACCACTATAGACATGGGCTTTAAACTGAATATATCCCGTTTATCGTCTCTAGCTAACACGTTTTATGACCCCGAAACTTTTCCAGGTTTAAAATTTCGATTAAATGATTTGACTGTTCTTGTATTTACTTCTGGTAAAATGGTGTTCACTGGTACATCTGATCAATCGGTCATCACTAGTGCACACTGTCAAATGGTTTCATTGTTGGATAATTACAAACTTTGACAGGTACTTCATCATTGCCTATGCCCATGAAATATCTTCGATGGTGCACAAACTGGCCCTCGGTAGCAGTCTGAAAGGATGGAGAGCTCATGAGATGTTCAAATCAGAAGCATTTCGTGTGATCAACCGTCAGAATGTTACCAAACGATGTCCATTTGATTTCCCCGTTGAATTTTATTCGCTTATCCTAACTGATTGGTATCATGAACTCACCATGTGCCTGCATGAAATTTATTCACTATAAATACATGTTATTTTAATGATTGAATAAAAATGGATCTAACATTCAAATCACCGTTTACGGCTTGTTTAGCAGCTGGAACTAAATGTGGAAAGACCACATGGGCTATAAATTTTGTGAAAAATGCAAACACTCTAATCAGTCCTCCACCAGACAAGATTTATTGGGCTTATACAGAGTGGCAACACGTTTACAAACTGCTTCCGCATGTTCATTTTATTGAAGGTGTTCCAAACGTAGAGTTGTTCAAACAAGATAGAAATACGCCAAAGTTGCTCATTTGTGATGACTTGATGCGAAAATACAAAAAGGATGAGCTCTGTGAACTATTTTGCCAGGGCAGTCATCATTGGAATCTTTCTGTGATGCATATAGTTCAAAACTTGTTTTATAACAATCTACGAAACGCCCGTATAAACAGTCATTACTTGGTGCTCATGAAAAATCCGTCGGACAAGTTGCAGGTAATGACTCTGGCTCGTCAAATTTATCCCAACAGACAAAAATACTTTCAAGAAGCTTACGACGATGCTTGTAGCAATCAATTTGGCTACTTGTTGGTTGATTTGGAACCCTCCACACCCGACGACATGAGATTGCGCACAAACATTTTTGATGAAATCGGTTTAGTCTATAAATAGCCGGTCAATCTTTCAAGGGCAACCATGTCTCTTCCAATTAAACGTAACATTGATTCGTTGAGAGTGCTCAGCAATGCCAAGCCTAAACTTCGAACTGCCATTGTTGACAATTGTAAACCGGATTTGATACGTGCTCTTTGTGAAATTATTTACAACGTGCTAGAGGGTAATATAAAACTAAGTGTTGGTGAACGAAACCGTCTCAAGCGTCATCACCGTTGGTTGTTTGCTCTTACCAAAAAACGTGTAGCCATTAAACAAAAACGAAACATATTAAAGCAGAAGGGTGGATTCTTGATGACACTGCTTCCTCCGGCGTTGGCTGTATTGGCAACTCTTTTGAAATGAAAAAGATGGCTGTGGTTCCACAAGGACTAGTTGATCAGTTGATGAGTGCTCAGCAAAATCAGCAGCAATTAATGTCCAACAGTCCAGTTGTTCAGTTGTCGAGTTTAGATAAAGAAATGCAGCAAGTGCTCGAAAACGATGTACCGTCTGATATTAAAGCGAAACAGTACGCTCAAATTTTACAAACTTATTCTAGTGTTCGATCAAAAGAAACCGAAACGCCGTCTGCACCTGCGCCTTCCCCATCATTACCTACACAGGAAGCATTGAGTGGTCTAAGCAATAGATATGTGACAAAGGGCAAGTTGCTACTGAATGCCGTGCAGAGAAATCCCGACTTGGAGGTGAACAATAGAAATGAGATTTTTTACAAGGGTAGTGTGATATCAGGTTCCAATCTGGTAGATCTTATTCACGCGTACGCAAAACCATCGGCTGCTGAACCTGTAGGTTGGCGTGAGTTTGCCAGAGCTTTGCAGCACCAAAACCTTCCTCGAACAGCTATTACTAATACGCGTCTGTATCAAAAAGCCGAAGCACCAGAAGTAGTTGCGGAGCTACCCGTGCGTAAACGTTTGGCAACGCCACAAAAGGTAATAAAGAGACCCGAGTGGAAATCATGGTAATTCGAAACGTGTACTACAATACAAAAAGTCCTGCATGCTTTACGGGTGTTGACTCTGTATTGAGAGCGGCCCGTAAAAAGGACGGTAAAATTTCAAGACAACAGGTGCAGGACTTTCTTGCAAAACAAGAGTCATATACACTGCATAGACAGGCTAGACGTAGGTTTAAACGTAACAAAACGGTGACTGATGGGATAGATGTAGACTGGCAGGCTGACCTTGCTGATATGCGCCATTTGAAACAATGGAACGATGGATACTGTTACATTTTGATTTGTATCGATGTGCTCAGTCGTTATGCATTTTGTGCTTTGATAAAGAAAAAGACACCTGAACAAGTGACCGAGGCGTTTAGTAAAATTATAGCAGAACGGATACCTTGGACTCTGACAACAGATAGGGGAAATGAGTTTGGCAAAATGTTTCAAGAGTTTTTGAAATCTCAGGGTATTCAACATCGTTATGCAACATCTCCCGATGTCAAATGTGCCATTGCTGAACGTTACATACGTACTTTAAAATCAAGAATCTGGAAATATTTTACTAGATACAAGACTCAAAGATATGTAGATGTGTTGCCCGACTTTGTGCATGCAATTAACCATTCTTACCATCGTACAATACGACGCACACCAGCCAGTGTAAACATGAATAATCAGATGGATGTAATGAAAACGCTGTATGGAACCCCAGAGATGAAAGCAAAAACAAAATTAAAAGTTGGTGACAAGGTGAGAATTTCCATCGAGAAACATGTGCTCACAAAAGGCTACCGTGCCAATTACAGCTCTGAAGTGTTTATTATTCACAAGATTCTGAAACGACAGCCTGCTACTTTCAAACTTGTTGACGGTAAAGGAGAAGATATTGACGGTGTGTTTTACAACGAAGAATTAGTGCGTGTACTAGACGATAGACCTGATATAAAAAAGATTCAGGCGATGAAAAAGACTGAGAGGCGGAAAGGAAAACTTTGGCATTTGGTGTCATTTGACGACAAAACCGAATCCTGGGTTGCTAATGAGGATCTAGTGAGTATTTAAACATGGAACAATGGTGTTTAAGTGGACATTTAGTTCTAAAGTCGCAAATTCTATTTTTCGCTCAAATACTTGTGGTTTACATTGTTGTTATTGCTAGCATTGTTAATCTAAGTATAGGCACAGATAATCAAGTCTGGTTGGTATTGTTGAGCAGTGCTTTGGGATACGTTTTGCCTAACCCGACACTTCGCAATGAACGCATTTTACCTCAATCTACCGAGCAACACTCGACGTTCGAACAAGGAAGATCGGGAGAACACATCGTCTGATTTTCGAATAAAGTTGCCCAAAGACATTCACTTGTCGGGAGAGTGGGAGGTGGCACTTGTTGACATTCAATACACGTACTCTTGGGATAATGTGCCTCAAATCGCAGAACTATACCAGTATACCAACGAGTTGATTGTATACGATACGGAAACTAAAGAGCACGAAAAGATATTCATTTGGCCGGGGCATTACAATTCTATGGATGACATTTTTCAAGCTGTAGAAAATGGTGCTAAAGAAAAGCCAGAGTTTCTCAAAACGTTCACCTACCACCGCAACGAACTGCACGACCGAGTGGTTATTCAGGTTGTTCCCAACAAAAGACTTATTTTGTCGCGACATTTGGCGTACATGCTTGGTTTCATGCATCATTTCATTGAGGGTAAACGTACAGCTGTTTATGCACCAGACATGCGTGGTGGTTTGGAGTTTTTATACGTATATTGTAACGTAATTGAACCGCAGATTGTAGGTGACACTATGGAACCACGGCTACGTATTCTGCCTGTGACCGGAAAATATGGAGAAATCGTATACCAAAGTTTTGTATCACCAAATTATGTTAACGTACTTGAGAAAGAAATTAGTTCCATTAAAATTAGTATTAAAACAGATCAAGAACAACCGATAGGCTTCAAATTTTGCAAAACTGTTGTGAAACTTCATTTCAGACGAAAATCATGAGAGTAGCCTATGTACCAGTATCCGAAAAACAATGGGCCAGTCAACTTGGGGGTTTCCGGGGTTTGCCCTATCAAAGAGGTGCGGGGCTTGGTAATATTTTTCGCAGCATTTTTCGCGTTTTGCTACCAGTTGCTAAATCGGCTGGTAAGGCTATTGGTCGTCAAGCGTTAAAAACAGGGGCTCATGTAGCCACCGATGTTTTGTCAGGTGAAGATCTCAAACCAGTGTTGAGAAAACGTACAAAACAGGCAACGGCTGCTCTGCTGGACAAGGCTTCGGCCAAATTAAAAGGGGGTAAACTTATAAAAAGAAGGAGAAAAGGTAAACGTGCCAAGGGTATAAAAGGAACTAAAAAGGTTAAAACTCAACTCGGTGTTTTACGTATATAATGTCTCAGTTGCTAGACAAGGACAGTGCCCCAACAGCGACTTCGCTGATTGACTTGTTCAGCGTACCACCGACACAAGCGGTCGTTGATCATAGTTATTGGTATGCCTGCCACCCCGTCAACACTGTCACCTCTGATGGACCCTATCAATTCCATTTGTCTAGTGGACCCGATTATCTCCAACTGAACAAAAACTACCTCTACATGAAACTGAAAGTTACAAAGTCGAATGGACTAGATTTGGATGACGAAGACAAGGTGGCCCCAATAAATTTTTTGGGTAAAACTTTTATTAAACAAGTGCGATTAGCCATCAACGGCAAACTGGCATGTGACAGTGGGCCCATGTATGCGTATCGTTCCTATCTAGAAACCGAACTCAATTACGGCAAAGAACACAAGGAGGATTTGTTGTCTACTGCGTTGTACGTAAAAGATAAACCGCCTAGTAAGATTGAAACGGTAGAGAACTCTGGCTATGTCACGCGAGCAGCCATGTTTGCAAACAGCAAGTACATTGAGTTGATGGCTCCAATACATTGTGACTTGTTTGTTGATGATCGTCTAATGTTGAGCAACACCAACCTTGATTTGGAAATTCATCGCAACAGTGACGAGTTTTGTTTGCTCTGTTTTCAATTGGCCAACTCTGGTTTTAAAATTGCCGTTCAAGAAATGATTTGGTATGTTAAACGTGTTCAGCTCGCCCCCAGTGTGCACATGGCTATTGAAAGCTCAATGATGAAACATGCTGCAAAGTATCCGCTGCGTAGAATTGCATTGACCAAGATTCAAGTAGGTCCAGGTCGTCAGAGTACACCGACAAGCTCAGTGTTTGATGGGCAGATTCCACGAAGACTTATTGTAGGATTTGTTGCGACTGATGCTTATTTTGGGAACTACACCAAATCTCCATTTTTGTTTCATAATCATAAAGTGAGTGAAATTTATGTTCAAGCAGGAGGACATACCTTTCCACGTGAACCGCTAAAGTGTAATTTTGCAAACAACTTTTACGTGCGTGCCTACACGACTCTGATGGAAACACTAGGAATGTCAGATGATCGCAGTAATGATATTTCAATATCAAACTTTAGAGACAGCACCTGCCTGTTTGCATTCGATTTGACACCGACCAACCATTCTGATTCCGACACTTGGGAGTTGGTGCGTGAGGGAGCAACCACCGTGCACTGCACATTTTCAGAAGCTATTAAAGAACCGGGTCTCGAAATGATTGTTTATGCAGAATTTGACAACCTGGCTATGATTGATCGCAATCGAACCATTTATTTTGACTATGCAATTTGATGGATTCATTTCAGTTGAAGAAAATTTGTACTTCATTGAAATGTTTTCTCGGTGTTTTCTTAATTGACACGCTCCCTACTATAGTTTATCCATGTTGTTTAATTTGTAACACTCAACCCAGCCACAGTAGTGGGGAACATTGGATTGCCATTTTCGTGAACAAGGAAGGTTACAGTGATTATTTTTGTTCTTATGGATATCCTCCTTTATTCGTTTACAAAACCGACTTCGGAGGAACCGGTGAACCTGAAGAATGGCCGCCGCAGGCAATCGACCGACATGGGAGTATGATTTGAAGCAGGATAGTGCTTATTTCTTATTTTATGATGTCGTGAAGACAAAGAATGTGAATTTGGCCGGTCGTTTATATAAAAATTTCGTGTCAGTAATCCAGGCACATTCTTCACTCAGTCACGTAGAAATTCCGGCACTGAATCGATCTGATAATTTCTCCAGTTTTTGTTGCCGTATTGGATGGATGATTGAAGAAATATTTGCCACTGCAGAATCGATCCCGTGGCCAGAGCCGCCGCCGAGCGTTGGGCCAGACGTGAGCGGAGATGCGGACAGTGCCGTCACGCCGGTCAACCTGAGTGCACTATGGGATAACTTGGGCGTTCGTGAAGACGTCATGGGCCACGGATATGAGGCAGAAAACAGGTGCAGTGTTTTTTATTCGGGTCAGGAAGTTGCCGAGTGCGGTGCTAAGGGTTCTGGTACTGGTCGCCGCCCTTACACCTGTGCAGATAGTGAGGTGACTTCTGGATTGTCCGGTCCGGTCCCCACTATGGTTGTTAAGGATAGGGATTTCAGCGTCAGACAGTTTAGTAAGAAGGCTGTCGAGGTGAGGGCACGCAGTCCCGTTGAACCTGACACCCGTGTCGAGGTGAGGGCACGCCGGCCCGTTGAACCTGACAACCCTGTCGAGGTGAGGGCACGCCGGCCCGTTGAACCTGACACCCGTGTCGAGGTGAGGGCACTCCGGCCCGTTGAACCTGACACCCCTGTCGAGGTGAGGGCACTCCGGCCCGTTGAACCTGACACCCCTGTCGAGGTGAGGGCACGCAGGCCCGTTGAACCTGACACCCCCGTCGAGGTGAGGGCACGCAAGCCCGTTGAACCTGACGCTCCCGTCGAGGTGAGGGCACGCAAGCCCGTTGACCCTGACGTTACCGGTCAATGTTTCGTCACGCCGTCCGCCACAAGAAGACCGTTGGTGCAGCTCACATCACAGATTGGTCAGGATATGAGCTATCAAGAAGCTCATCGACAACAAGAACAATATGAGGGTGCTACACCTAATTTTGCGAGGCAGACGCATGTCACTGGGCAACGTGACATATATGACACCCTAAACTACACGATGCAACGTCTCACGCTGCAACAAGAAGAATCTACGCGTCTGCTACTACAACAAGCGACCCAGCACAACGCTGAGACAGTTCTAGCTGGCTCCGGGTTTGAAAAATTCGATGGCTCCCGACCTGATGAGTTCAAGTCTTGGCTATTTGGCCTTGAAAATCGACTGCGCCTGACAAATACAACAGATGATGACGTGAAAATGGGTCATCTAGTTAACTGTCTGACTGGCTTGGCACGCCGACAGTTTCATGAAGACCTGGTAAGTCCCACATTCTACGCAGCCGTCAACTACCTAAAGATAAAGTACGCAGATACAAGATATGACGCGCTGAAATTCCAGCAGTTTCGCAGCAGACTACAGCAACGTAATGAGACAATCGAGTCTTATGCGAGAGATTTGAAACTGGCTTTCCCGTTTCAACAGTGTGACTCGCAGCAGTCTAATCTGATGCTGATGGAGCAGCTACAGCGTGGTCTTCAAGAAGCAGAGTACAGACAGTACGTCCAAGAACGTCTGTTAAACCCGAAGAAGTATTTTGATGATGTGGTCAACAAATTGAGCCTAAAAGAATTGGCTAAAAACACAGCTGATGTTAAAGAGCGTGGCCGTAACTATGACAGTCAGCATCACGAAGCCAGAATCAGGCTTACACGACATCAAGCACAGTCTGACAAGAAGACTATTCAGTGCTACAGATGCCAAGAGTTCGGGCACTATGCGTCAACGTGCGAAAACAGTAGAGTTTCGCGATCATATTGTGAGCCGTATTTGAGTCATGAATACGCCTATGCACCGCCGTCTTACTCGCACTATCAGTATGATGCGCATCCGTACTGGTATCAGCAACAATACCAAGGCGACTACAACAATTTGAGCGAGCTTGGGTATGAACAGATTGAGAGTCAGGTGCCGAAACCGACTATTGAGTACTCTCCTATGCCAGCGCAGCAGCAACAGTCTGTCACACAGTCGGTGACTTGTGCCGCAACAGATAAAGACATCACGCTGAAACCGCAGCGAATTGGCGTTTGTAGAGTGAGGTCAGTTAAGATAGCGAGCGCACGCAGCCCTATCTACATTAACAGCCAAAAAGTACCTGAAAACATATGGCATGCAGACACAGGTGCGCAGTGTAATCTGGTTACATCACAGTTTCTAGATTCCATCGAGGGTCCGCTGGTTGAGAAACCATGCACTGAAACCCTAACATGCATCGATGGACTGAAAACTCAGTGCCGAGGGTTCATAAAGTTAGCTGTATCGATCGGCAAGCTGACTAAACAGATACAGTTCTACGTGATTGAAGAATTTCACGGTAAAATTGGTCTCGTTTTGGGTATGCCAGCGTTGAATGCGTTCGGATTCAGTCTGAAGAATGACAATGGATTCGATCTGACGCCCAATATTAGCGCCGCTAGCGACGAGAAGTTCGTTGGTATTGCTGAACTCGTTGCATTAAAGAAGGAAGGAAGAGGCGCGAAGCCGCTAAAATGTCCAGAAAAGAAGCGCAAAAATGGCGTTTATTGGAAAAAGTTTGCAGGCGAATGCAACTTTGAGAAGCGCGTACCGAAAATTGAGCATAAGTCAGCAGCTGAAACGCGCAAGACTAACTACACCAGCACGCAAGCATTGCAGAATCGACCTGCAACACCGCAGCCGCGTTATAAGAGCTGTCGCCGCGCGCCGCAGATCAAACCGCAGAACGTTAAGCAGCGATGCTATGGACTTGAGTGTACCAAGGCGCAGAGAATGCGCCATGAGGCTAGAATTACGGTGACGAAGCCGTATCATGCGCCGCTAACCTACGTATCTGATTGGTCGAGATCAGATTATATACCAGTGGCTAACAGCGAGCCAGGTTATGACCCACGCTTTCGTGTAAAGGAGAAACCGACAGCGCACGCGTTCAAGGCGAGGTATCGAGGCGACTTCACGTAGCTGAATCGTCGTCTGCCGCCGTCATCATCATTATCACCTTAACCTATTTCAGGCATTTAAAGTAGAACACTTAACTTAACTATTTCAGCTTAGGGTGATATAATTCTTAGTCCTTGTCTTAAACTTAGGTCAGACTAATCATTCTCATGCAGGTACCGATTAATCTATATAATATTTCAGGCCTTATATTACGTACAATGTATTTTAGTTTGTGATCTAATTATGTTGTCGAGATCTATTACATTATTAATTGAAAACATACATTACTCCTATACATTAATTTGCAATCGACTATATTCTAGGGTGAGCCTATTATAATCGAATTATCATACTATGTGATTCTTCTAGTCTATTATATTTATATCATATACTTTAACCTTCTCTTATTGCTTTTAAAGAGGAAGGAAGTAGTGAAATGGTGGTTTTAGCCATCTCAAGAATATTCGCACTTGATTACATTAACCCTTTATTTATGGATTCAGTCATTATATTACTATTTTGGATTATAAATATTCTTCTATGTTCCTGAAGATCGCCGCTGAAGGCTGGGAATAAACTGAAGGCTTGGAATCGACCTCGGACCGTTCTTTTAACATCTAAACCAATACTTTGGAGCATAAGGCTTATTTTCACTACTGTCGTTCCCTGGGTATACCAATGTACAAGTTTTTGTCTTTATTTACACACGATTATGATGAGAATGATGAAATTGTGACAGCATTTATCAATGGTAAATTCAATATAAATACGGTGATCAATGATACATCATTTCAATCACGCGTTTCCATTTCTTGAGGCACCAGTCGTATAAAAGTCGCCACACGCTCTTCCTGTTACCGATGCGTCCCTGTAGACTGTAGACGAGTGTCATCTGAAATGAAAATTGTAAACTTTGTATACCAAATTCTACCGTTGTTATTGGTTATTGTAGGCATACCCATAATTTATTGGAAAACGCAATATGATTGCAACAGAGAAACGGATTCTCGATTGCAATCACTTGAATTTGGAACGACTTGAACTTGCACCCGTGCTCGAACATTTGGTGCAAAACGGAATAATCCGACAAGCACACGCAAACGACATTAATTGGCTGCCCCCATCTCGACGTCCGAGGGAACTGGTTCTACTATTAAAGCGACGTGGACCGGCAGCATTTTCAACATTCATCAATGCCCTGCAACTCTCCAACCAACACCATCTCATCGATTATGGAGCTCCGGACAATACCGAACAGGTGATGCGCAACTGCGTCATGACACGAGCTGAACTGCTGCGTATACACAAAGGTAAATTGCATGATTGAATAACTTTAGTTTTCGCATTGAGTAAATTTTTCACAATTTCAGTGGTCAACTCGCTCTACTCGGACATGACTGGACCTACAACACTGGTGCACAATCCACCCGAGGGCTGGCAGTCGTCTTGGTGCGCTGCTGAACTCTACACACGTGCAAAACAAGCTCGATTCATCTACAACGACGGCGTACTGGTGAATGGAGAGTTTGAAGCTCTAGACGGATACGGCAGGACATGCGATATTTTCGCTGAATCTGGTTGGTGATAATATATAATATAAGTATTTTTTCAACGAGTTAATTTTGCCTATAACTTGTAACCTTTACAGAAACGGGGCGCCGTATCGCCTACTTTTTGATGCTGCGTGATCGACTTGAAGCCCAGACGCGAGAACTGATGATGGCGCACGAAATGATCCTACGATATGATATAATTAATATGATTTCTGAAATTTCACGTTCAAATTTATATTTTGATTACAATCAACGTATATTAAAGTTACGATCCCTTATTCAAAGGTATGTATAATATAACTGTGTTCAATAAAATTTGCATAACAATACTATTGGCAACATATCGAACAACAAATGCGGATTGCATATTAAGATGGGGTCCACGATAAAAACATACAACACCATTGTGAATAGAGTATCGGGTACGAGAACATTACAAACTCATTTTCTCCTCCATTTTAAAACACGCAAGAACATTGTGAATTGGGTCCACGAGCCAGATCATTAACTGGAGTTCATACGCACACAAAAAAACTCATCCGCACAAAAAAAACTTTTATTATCCGCTTGCCGACTTTTCTCATCCGCACAAAACTCATTCACTTCCCCTCCCGCCAACACTCATCCGCCACTATGCTTGCTTCCCCGCCAACACTCATTCGCTTTCCCTCCCGCCAACACTCATCCGCCACTGCAGACCAGACACCGCCTACCGTAATCCTACCGTAACCCCGCCTATACCTTAACGTTGCACGGCCTACAAGGGTGGCTTACTACTGTTATAATATTTCCTTTTACTTGTGTGTTCTTGGGCTTGGAACACTTTTTCTATTTAAAAAAAATTTAAGCTAATTTTTTCTAATGGAGTCTTCTCTCGGGTAAGAGTTTTTATCCGTGATCGGTTTTACTCTAACCGTCGTTATAGTGTACAAATTCTAATGACCCGAGCCTTTCACAGTCAGTGGGTACGTGTTCTGTGGGTGACTGAAAACAGACGAACACAACGTTATTAGTAAAAAACAACAACAACAACAAAAACAAAAACAACAACAACAACAACAACAACCATAAAAACAACAAAAAGAACAACAAGAACAACAACAACAACAACAACAACAGCAACAACAACAACAACAACAACAATAACAACAGACCGTTGACTGAACAGACATTGGTGGCAGGACAAAACCTCCATTGTCAAGGTGGCAACGCCAGGAACTGGCATTGACTAGTCTGAGTGCCTGCAATACATTCACTAACTCACTCACTCACTCACTCTTTCACTCACTCAATCATTCACTCACTCACTCACTCACTCACTCACTCACTCACTCAATCAATCACGCACTCACTGACTAACTCACTTACTAACTTACTCATTCATTCACTCACTCATTCACTCACTCACTCAGTCATCACACTGGCGGACAAGGGGAATTCGTCCAAAGAGAAGGGATTCGGAAGAGAATAGGCTTTTTACTCACACCTTTTCAAATAATCATCCTAACTTTTCCATTTTTTTGCAAATACAGTCTGAGGGTATTTGACAGCGTTTCGTATGAGTCACGCACCTGTCACGGTGAGTATATGAAGG
>OZ038447.1:28412590-28422590 GCA_964036265.1 Daptonema setosum | reverse complement strand
CGTTCAATAGCGGTTCTATCATTTTTGAACTTGGGCGGTGTAACACCATCCATCTGCAACAACAACAGCAATAGCAACATCAACAACAGCGACATCATCAACAACAACATTTTAATAAAACCAACAATAACACAATTAACCAACGACAAAAAGATATGTTTTTTGTATCAACAACAACAACTGAAGACATATTATACCTAATTAACGGTCACTAAAAAACACCACATAAAGCAAAAACAAGGATTTATAAACATTAGACAATTTATATAAGACAATTTTATAGTCTTCATTATAAAATACGCTTAAATACAATGAAAATGAGTGAATATCATAAACTACACGTCGATCTCAAAGTAATACTTGGTTATTATACGGGTAACTTTAACAAAAAGTTAAAAAGAACGAACACTGATAGAGTTTGTATTGAATATACAAGCAGCATGATCACAAAATTACGCTTGGAAAAACTCATGAATAAACCCGACGTGCAATGCGCGTTCAAATTCTCCTCCCCCTAGGCTACATCGTTATTACAAGCTTATTCAATCTGCTTTCAGGTTTTCCTCACTTGGTGATTTTTCCTGTTATTCCTTTTTATTATTATTGCTATTTCTACTTTTATTTTTGTTATTAAATACTATTTTTATTTTTAATCTTTTTATTACTTTTCCCCTCATAAACTACCAATATTTCAGGGTGATCTAATCTTATCATAATAAAATACCTTTTATTTTCTTTAAAAAAATAATAATAATCATATATTTTGTTGTCCGGTGATTCTTTTTATTCTTATTTTTACCATTTTCCTCTACTAAAAATTTCAATTTTGATTACACTAAATAAATTTTTGCTTATTTTACTTTATTGTATTGTATCATGCACATCACGCCACGACTAACTTGTTAGTCATTTTTTGTGCCCTCTTGTCAGTTTACACTGAATAAACGACTTGACTTGACTTGACTTGCAACGGTTACTACAGGGTTTCCCAGCGAGGAGTTCACGATCTGTTTTTTGAAAAACTTTCGTGTGCGTTGAGAAATATTCTTAAAATTTTGTAATTTTGATACCAATACGTTAAGAATTATTTCGCTTCTTGAATTTTTAAAATTCATTAATTACAGCTCGTGTTACAGTCGAGTGAAAAAAAATTTCAATAGAAGTTCATTCTGAAACATATTCAAAACTAATTCAATGGTGACACATATACTCACATACAGTGCAGGACAAAAAGATGTGGCCGGCTACGCATAATTTCGGCGAGTTCGCTGAAATTTCAGCGCCTGCACGAACGTCGCTGATTGGTTGGCCACGCCCCCAAGCTACAGCTGAAACATCTACCCCCACGCTTGGGGGCGTGGCCAACTAATCAGCGACGGGCATGCAGGCGCTGAAATTTCAGCGAATTCGCCGAAATTATGCGTAGCCGGCCACATCTTTTTGTCCTGTACTGTATACACATTATGTGATAAACAATGAAAAAGAAAATACTCATTCAATATGACAACCGGATTTTTCAATACGACGATCTTCACGGGTTTTGAAAGTTTCCGTAATCCGAATGCTTTTGTAATCCTTTCGTCACGATTCTGCAGCAATGTTTGCCATTTCCATTGAGACAATTTTTCAGAGTTGTTCTACTGTTTTAATTACGTGGGAATGAACTATTTTCTCAAACTTCCACCAAAACCAGAAGCGGTGAAATCATTGCATTCCGCCGGCCAATCCGCGGTACCTGCATGTTCGAGCCATTCAGAGGAGCGATCGTGCATCCCTGAGGTATAGAACGTGTGGTGAGGTACAGTCAGCTTGCATGACCATCGTTCCTTCGGTATGTTCGATATCGGCCCCGTGCACGTCGGAATCTTGGATTATTTTTTAGATCCGACTCGGATCAAAAAAGAATCCCGGTTGCTAGTGTATAAGTATAGGCACGGATTATTTTTAGATCCGACTCGGATAAAAAAATTGATCTGGGTTCAAAAAACAATCTGGGTTGATGGTGTATAAGTATAGGCACGGATTATTCTTTGATCCACTGGCGGACGAGCTAATCCTCCAAAGGGAGGGGAATCTTTCGAAAGAGGGGGGAATTGGCAGTTTTTAGGCCATTTTACCTACACCTTAGGGAACAAATTCTACTTTCTGAAAGCGCCAAAGAGGGGGGAATTCCACTTTTCCCTCCCCTTCTCGTCCGCTAGTGCTTTGATCCGAGTCGGATCTGAAAAGTACTCCAAGATTTCGACGTGCACGGGGCCGATATCTTCGAGTTGCGGTGGCAGAGAATAATTAAGCATGTTCAGTTACTTGTCACCAGTTACAGTTCCATCAAAGAAACCAGACCCGATCAAACCGCCGGACCAAATGGCACACAACACGTCAAATTTGGGTGCGTGCATGGGTTGGGTGAACTCAAGAATCCCGTGGTCATATTGAACAATACTTTTATTTTCCATCATTTCTTACACAATTCGGGAATATACAGGGTGTCTCATTTGAAAGTTACGTTTTGTGTTTGCTGTAACTTTTTCGGAACATTAACCGATTTCGAAGTTAAATGCGAATTTTAGAAAAAAAAATTTGGCGCATCAAATTTTGAAAACGCATGATTATACTAATTTTTATGCTGAATCTACAAAAGTCCCTTAATTTCACCAAAGATCGTCGATTTATTCCTGTTTTTCGCACATAAATAACAGTTTATTGGATTAATGTTATCAAAATCAGGTAACCAATACTTGAAAATACAGGTGAAACATAGCAAAATATGCCCATTAAATCTTTAACATGATCACCACCCCTTCATGCACAGTTCCCAACGATGCGCGTGCTCTGGGTGTGATTCTTCACATATCGCCTAAGCTCAGTGATCGGCAGCTCGGAGATTATCGGAACTCAAAATCCTGAGATCCATTGTTTGAAAAAACGTTAATATTAATCTAAAAAGAAACTGAAGGGTCATATTTCCTTGCAGATTATGAAGAATTTTGACTAGTCATCATCCCTTCAATCAAGTGCGGCCAAATGTGAGGAATCACATCCAGAGCATGCGCATGGTTGAAAACTGTGCCTCTGAAGGGGTGGTGATCATGTTGATGATTTAAAAGGCTTATTCTGGAATGTTTCACTTGTATTTCAAGTATTGGTTACCTGATTGTGATAACATTAAATGTTCAAGTTTTAAATGTATGTAAAGAAAAACTTGAATAAATCGACGATTTTTGGTGAAAATGAGGGACTTTTGTAGATTTAGCATACAAATTGATATGATTTTGCGATTAAAAAATTTCATGCGCCAAAAAATTGTCTTAAATTTTCCATCATATGCCGCATAAAACTTCAAAATCGGTTGATGTTTCTAAAAATTACAGCAAAAACAAAACGTAACTTTTAAATGGGATACCCTGTATTTCCCTTCATTATCACAATTAAACTAGTTTTAAAAATAAATTTTCAGAAGAAATTCTGTGAAAAATTTGTTCAAAAAAGAGCTTTTTTCAATCGACTGTAGCACGACCTGTTTTCAACGAATTTAGAAAATTCAAGAAGCAAAAAAATTCTTAATGTATTATTATTGAAATTATAAAATTTTAAGATTATTGCTCAACGCACACAAAAGTTATTCGAAAAACAAATCGTGAACACCCTGTACGTAACATCGATGACGACGGCAGAATTACGAAACCGGTCCAAATCGTGTATAAGTATAAAACTATTATTGGACGTCAACTATATAACTACAACAAATTCCTAAAAAAAAACAACGAACGCAATGATAACAAAATATATATAACAAAACTCTCATTACTTACTAACAGGGACGACTGCAATTTTTATCCTTTTGTTTTATTAACAATGGAAACGATTTTGATCCGTTTTACATTTAAAAATGCAATTGCGTATTATACGTTGAAAAACTGTTGTTATTCCTCTCCTTAAAACCCTTTAGGTTTTCGAAATGTCCCTTAGGAAAATTTCCGTATATATCGTGTCGTTATTCTCTTTCATGTTCAATTCTAGTAAATCTTTAAACTTAATTATTTTTCATGTTTTTTACCTCTTTAATTCAGGTAATTTGTAAATCGTAATTTTTGTAAGACCGATTATATGCGAGACAACACAATGAAATCTGAAAATCTGAAAGGCAAGCATTTCATTTCAACACGCCATTATTTCAGGCAGTGAAGTGATGTCTGCTTAGACAAACGTTTATCACCAGCAAATATACACCGAACCAAAACTGAAGTTAAAACTTTTATTTTAAACATTATGGTTCACAAAAATGCAATTTTTTTATTTTTTAATACATAGTTTACAGTACTTAACGCCAAGCTCACAAACAAATCATCAAGTAAATAAAAAAAAATCCTCACAAAATTTTTTTTTTCATCGAATAACGATCAATTATAGTTCGGTCAGGGTTTCTTGTTGTCAAAAATTTCATTTTGCAGGTCTGTTACGCACGTATGCAATGTTTTTCAAATGTTATGTGAAAAAGTATTTATTTCCCGAAATTTCAAAACCGCGCCAAAACCAGATTTGAATTCAAACTGCGCGCCAAATTTTTTTTGGCTAACAAGAAACCCTGGACAGATTATAACAACGAAGAATGTACACAAGCACAAAATAGCCTGGTATCTTCTCAATAAAATGCACTTTCATGAATACATTTTTTCATTTTCCAGACCACAGTTTCAAACCTCCAAAGGGAAGGGAAACTCGGAAAAGAGGGTGGAATTGGCAGTTTTCAGGCCATTTCACCTACATCTTGGAGAACCAATTCTACTTTTTGGAATCGCCAAAGAGGGGAAATTTCCCCTTTTCCCTTCCCTTCTCGTCCGCTAGTGGTCACGTCAAAACAGTTTTCAGGGACAAGAAACCCCGGATGCATATTTGGAAACTGTACCGGTTTTTTGTCAAAATCCCAAAATCGATTTTTTCATTTTGGATTCACGAAGAGGCTAAACTAGGCTGTCTCCTTCACTAACGTACAGTCTATGTACGGAACTAAGCCTAAGCCGTACACACAATCAAATGTTTATTAGCTGTCGTTGGGTAACACGAAATCTGACAAAAAACACCGGTACAGTTTACAAATATGCACCCCGGATCAGCAAAGCAAGCTTAATTTTATGACAATAAAAATTCCAACAAAGAAATTAATTTTTTTTGAATATTTTCGAGAATTTTTTTTTGTTCACTTGTTCGAAACCATCCATCCATTCAGGGAAAAGTTTTACTGGTGACAATTTTTTTGTAGTTTCTGGAAATATGCACCCCGGATGGGCTGTAATAAAACAAGAAAGTTTCCAATATTGAACAAAATGTCTTCACCCTCAACCAGATGAAGCAACTTGTGTGTTAGCTTTTTGTCTTTTTATCCATCATTTCCCAACGATAAGAATTATAAAGATTGAAAGTTTGAGAGTTAATTGGAACAAATAATAGGTGTGATAAGCGCGATTAGATCCCAGTTCAATACAAACCAAAGACCAGGTATAGTTACTCAACAGACCGGTTAGTAAATACTGTGGAAGTTTAGTGAAACATGAACGAAAATTTTAATTAGGAATTTGGCCTCGGGAATATTTTAAATTGTTTTTTTTGGAAAAAATTCTCTTCATAAGTTAGCAAGATCACAATTAGTTTTTATTTTACTCTTCTAAAGTGTAGTAAGATATGGATTAGTTAAATTTTCAAACGAACAGTATTTGCTAGCCGTTCTATATAAACACTGTGTGCTGATGCTCCGAACCAGAAATGTTTTCTTTTTCACATACCTTTTTAC
Source organism: Daptonema setosum (assembly GCA_964036265.1). NCBI lineage: Eukaryota > Metazoa > Nematoda > Chromadorea > Monhysterida > Xyalidae > Daptonema > Daptonema setosum. The sequence goes on along the minus strand of OZ038447.1, from coordinate 28,416,802 downwards.
CGTTGAATGTTCACCATTTAATGATAATAAAGATCAGAACATTCAGCATTCAATAGAAGGTTCAATTCTAGAATAACCGTTTCAAAAATCCAGCCCGGGCGCACACAGAAAACAACAAACAGTGTTTAAATGTAGAAAAACTTACTTGCTTGATTATCAAAAAAAAACTTGACGATTACGAAGAAAATCCAAAGATATCACAAATTTTTCGGTTTCCATCGAGTTTTACTGATAGTAGAGCTCAAAGTTGAAGCCATCGTGGATTTCGTAGTCCTCGAGCGTGATATGATCCTTGTATACCGTGTACCTGAAGATAATCACATTGGCGGATGAGCTAATCCTCCAAAGCGAGGGCAATTCCGCTAAAGAGGGGGGAATTCACAGTTTTCAGGCCGTTTTAACTACACGTTGAAGAACAAACTCTACTTTTTGAAACAACCAAAGAGGGGGGAATTCCACTTTACCCACCACTTCTCATCCGCTGGTGGATGATCAATACCTTAGAATCAAGAAACATCATCGTTAGACTCGAAAATTGGTTTGTTTCCCTATAATCACTCAATTCGAGTTAATTACTAATAGCAGATCATAGAAGAAAGAGCAGCCTTAAATCTCACTCGTCAGAGCACTGGCACGGGAGCTACACCTCAAAGGAATGTGAACTTCATCAAAGATGGGAAATTAGTAGTTTCCAAGCCAAAATACCTACACCTTAGGGAACAAATTCTGATTTCTGAAAACGCTAAAGTGGGGGAGGGGAATATTTTCTTGTCCGCTAGTGCGTTAGAGACAACTCACCAGTTTCATTCATCTACCGATAGGAAACATTATTTCTGAATAAAGTCAGATGAATAGGTGAAAAATTAAAAATATATAATGATAGATACATAATGAGTCATTCGTGTCTGCCTGTAAACAATGCAATTTGACGTTGGCGCCACAATAGAAATGTAAAACACCTCAGATCGAGATAATATGAGGCATATCGTGATGCGATTCATCATTCATACTGTACATACTCTACTAACCATTTCTTTAAGATGATTTTATCGTATTTAGTACCCGTCTGCGCTGCTATTAGTTTCTTCAGGTCGCCGATTTTGTCGGTCGGACTGAAAAATAGGGAAAAATTACGGGAAAAACCAGCGAAATAGTTACGGTTATTTAAGGTTATAGTGAGATTCCTTATAACATAAATTGTTTTTACTTCTTCCAAATAAAAACTAAGCCTGAACCCTAAACCTATCTTAACCCTCAGCTTAAACCTAAACCTATCCTAACCTTAAGCGTAAACCTTTTCTAAGCCTGAACCTAAACCTATCCTAACCCTAAGCCTAAACCTATCCTAACCCTAAACATATCCTAAACCTAAGCCTAAACCTATCCTAACCCTAAGCCTGAACCTATCCTAAGACTAAACCTATCCTAACCGTAAGCTTAAACCTAAACCTAACCTTAAGCCTAAAACTTTCCTAAGCCTGAACCTAAACCTATCCTAAACCTAAGCCTAAACCAACTTGCACTTGACGCGCACTTTCTTGCCCAGCCGGTCGTTGACGGTAATTTCAATCATTTTGTACCTGCAAAAGAATTTTGACCAATCTATCAATAGAACTTAGACCAATCTAGCAATAGAACTGTGATCAAACTAGCAATAGAACTTTGATCAATCTAGCAATAGAACTGTGATCAAACTAGCAATAGAACTTTGATCAATCTAGAAATAGAACTGTGATCAAACTAGCAATAGAACTTCGATCAATCTAGCAACAGAACTTAGACCAATCTAGCAATAGAACTTTGATCAATCTAGCAATAAAACTTTGATCAATCTAGCACTAGAACTTTGATCAATCTAGCAATAGAACTTTGATCAATCTAGCAATAGAACTTTGATCAATATAGCAATAGAACTTTGATCAATCTAGCAATAGAACTTTGATCAATCTAATAATAGAACTTTGATGAATCTAGCAATAGAACTTTGATCAATCTAGCAATAGAACTTTGATGAATCTAGTAAGAGAACTTTGATCAATCTTCTAGCAATAGAACTTTGATCAATTTAGCAAGAGAACTTAGACCAATCTAGCAATAGAACTTTGATCAATCTAGCAATAGAACTTTGATCAATCTAGCAATAGAAATTTGATCAATCTAGCAATAGAACTTTGATCAATCTAGCAGTATAACTTTGATCAATCTAGCAATAGAACTTTGATCATTCTAGCAATAGAATTTTAATCAATTTAGCAATGGAACTTTGATCAATCTAGCAATAGAACTTGGATCAATCTAGCAATAGAACTTTGATCAATCTAGCAATAGAACTTTGATCAATCTAGCAGTAGAACTTTGATCAATCTAGCAATAGAACTTTGATCAATTTAGCAATAAAACTTTGATCAATCTAGCAATAGAACTTTGATCAATCTAGCAATAGAACTTGGATCAATCTAGCAATAGAACTTTGATCAATCTAGCAATAGAACTTTGATCAATCTGGCAATATAACTTTGATCAATCTAGCATTAGAACTTTGATCAATCTAGCAATAGAACTTTGATCAATCTAGCAATAGAACTTTGATCAAACTAGAAATAGAACTTCGATCAATCTAGCAATAGAACTTTGATCAATCCAACAATAGAACTTCGATCAATCTAGAGAAAATGTTTTATGAAAAATATATCATAGGGTTCTTTCAGAGTGAAAGGAAAGTAAACAGGAAAGTAAAACGGAAAATAAAACAGACGTAAATCTGTAAACGTCTGCGTGAATATTTTTATTTTGTTCCTTCAATTTCATTTTTATTTTTTTGTTGGTAATTATGGATTTCAAAATTCACCAGAAAAATCATTCCAGAGATCAGGGGTGGGCCGGGTTTTTTGGCGTTTTGCAGGGGGTGGGGGGGGGGGGGGGTAGCCGACAGAAAATCCCATTTTACCCGACCTGTCCGAAAAGTGGGGGGGGGGGGTAAGGTCGGGTAGGGGGGGGTAGAAAAAATTTCTTTTCGCATAAAACGCTTGTTTTTGCTTTTTTTGCTGAAAAATCTTCTATTATAAGGTATAAACATCACAAATACCGGTTTTTTCAGGTTTTAACCAAGAAAATTGACCCAGAAAACGTGTTTCTTCGAAAAAAAAATCTTAAAGACAGAAAATTTTGAAAAATGGGCTTCAAAATCGAGGTTTTGAGGCCGATTTTCTCAAAAATTTCGAGTAGGGGGGGAGGGGGTAGGCGACCTAAATTTTTGTCTAGGAGGAGGGGGTAGGCTACCCGCCGACCCTGGAAAGTGGGGGGGAAACCCCCTACCCCCCCCCCCCCCCCCTGCGGCCCACCTCTGCCAGAGATCCAAAGATCTGAATATAGCATAACATGGGAACATAGCATCTGAATATTACAGCATGTTCCTGGGAACTGTTTTTCGATGGAATGTTTTACAGTTTAAGGACGCTTTTACTTTCCTTTTTACTCTGAAGGCACCCTTAATAATTTGGAAAACAAGATATTAAAATGCAGAACTTGACGATCACTGGCCGACGAGCTAATTTCCCAAAGGGAGGGGAATTTCGTCAAAGAGGGGGGAATTGCCAGTGTTCAGGCCATTTTCTCTATACCTTAAGGAACAAATTCTACTTTTTGAAACCGCCAAGGAGGGGGGAATTCCACTTTCCCCTCCTCTTCTCGTTCGCTAGTGCGTTCCCGATGATGCACATATTTGCATGGGATTTCGTAACTGCCGGTCATTAGAAGGGGAGGGAAAAGTGAAATTCCCCTCTATTCGGCGATCTCAAAAAGTAGAGTCTGTTCCGTAAGGTGTAGGTAAAATGACCAGATTTCTGGTAATTCCCCTCTTTGGAGAAATTTCCCTTTGGAGGTTTGACTCATCCGACAACTTTCATCGCATCAGCATGCGAAATCATACGAAAATACAGGCTCAACATGTTTGAGCATTATTTTGATTAAAAAAATGAATTGATTTTCATTAGAGATAAGTAATTTTATAGTATAATAATCAATAATAATTCTGTAGTTTGACAGATTAAAGAGTTTGATCGCGTTAACAACTGTACAACTACCGGACGAGAAGGGTAGGGAAAAGTGGAATTCGCCCTCTTTGATGGTTTTTTTTAAAGTAGTGGTCGTTCTCTAAGGTGTAGGTGAAATGGCCTGAAAACTATCGATTCCCCCACTTTGACGAAATTCCTC
>OZ038447.1:28365090-28407590 GCA_964036265.1 Daptonema setosum | reverse complement strand
TGAGTGAGTGAGTGAGTGATTGAGTGAGTGAGTGAGTGAGTGAGTGAGTGAGTGAGTGAGTGAGTGAGTCAGCGAGTGAGTGAGTGAGTGAGTGAGTGAGTGAGTGAGTGAGTGAGTGAGTGAGTGAGTGAGTGAGTGAGTGATCAGCCTAACCAGATCGCACCGTGTCTTCGGCTGCCAGTACATCTGACGAAGTTGCCGTATCAGAAAGCTGAAATCAATGAAACATTGCAACGACAACGAAATACTTTAACTACGAAAAAAACATTAGAAACATCAACCACAAACAACAACAACAACAACACCAATAACAAAAACAGCAACAACAACAACAACAACAACAACAACAACAACAACAACAACAACAAAAACAACAACAACCACAACCTGCAGCTTCATCAGTCGACCAGTGTACGTCTTGAAGTAGGAGAAGAACATCTTACTCAACGTGTCCACAAACTCATCGCGCACTTCGGAGGCAATCTGACGCTCATTGGCTAGCAGGAACTCGTAGTAGAACCTGCAGTGGGTGAGTGATTGAGTGAGTGAATGAGTGAGTGAGTGAGTGAGTGAGTGAGTGAGTGAGTGAGTGAGTGAGTGAGTGAGTGAGTGAGTGAGTGAGTGACTGAGTGAGTGAGAAACGAACCGATATTTGAGCAGTTGATTCTGCGGCACCTGAAAGTTGGCCAACGGCTTGCGCAGCTGGTAGATACGCTCCAGGATGAACTGACGAACCTTCTCGATGGCCTGAAGAAAATCAATAGAATAATATTTTGTCGCCTGTCTATTCTAGTGCGTAGGGCGCCGGCCTCGGAAACCGGCGGTCCTAAGTTCGAAACCTGACTTGAGACACAGACCCTGACGCGTTGCTCTGGGGTTTCTGCCATTGCCCGTCAGTTTATTCAACTCTCTGGCCACTACGAAAAAACCATTCTGATATGGTATTAGTGTGCCTTATAACTTCAGTTAATAAAAAAGTCCAAGTAAAAAAAATTTCAAAACTAAAACAAAAATAGACTAATATATTTCTTTTTCATTCAACTTTTTTACTGAAGCAGTCAGTATATGGCAAATGAAAGTCTCACTCACTCACTCACTCCCTCACTTACTCACTCACTCACTCACTCATCACTCACCTTGATCTTTAGCTGCTCAGCCACTTGTACAACGTCGGTGGTGGCACGGACGTCACGGAATTCCTGATTCCGAATGAACTGCAATTTGTGCTGGAGCTCATGGAGGATTTCCAGGAACTGACGTTCGGAGGGGTCGACCTCGACGATAACTCTGGAGCGAGTGAGTGAGTGAGTGAGTGGGTGAGTGAGTGGGTGAGTGAGTGAAAGAGTAAGTGAGTGAGTTGTGAGTAAGTGAGTTGTGAGTAAGTGAGTGAGTTGTGAGTAAGTGAGTGCGTTGTGAGTGAGTGAGTAGGTGAATGAGTATGTGAGTGAGTGAGTGAGAGTGAGTGAGAGTGAGTGAGTGAGTGAGTGAGCGAGTGCGTGAGTGAGTGTGTGAGTGTGAGTGAGTAACAAACTGTATTGTTTGTCGACTGATCACAATATCATCGACGAACTGACTGAGCTCGCGTCGCACCTAACAGAAAAAAAACAATAAGAAAAAAGAAATGATGAATAAAAAATAAATAAAATATCAGCCAAAATATGGCAAAACCAATATTGAATGAAAAAATATCGAAATTTAACCTGTCGTTTATTGGACAACTTCTGCTGGATATGTGTGGACTGTTCCTGTAGGGATTCTATATCCGTGCTGATCTTGCCGAGATCCGTTTGGAAACTCTCCAGCATTTGCTCGATTTTCTAGAAAGCAGTTCAAATTTTATATTTATTATTACACATACCACTTAAAATTTGGCTCTGATATGAATTGTCATGTAGAAATAATTTTGTGGCCACGAAAGCAATTATAATTTTTAATAAAAAAATTGTTTTACAATCAAATATCACGTTATAAAAAAGTGGCCACATAAACAACGCGATAGCGTTATTGAATCAGCTTATTATCTGTGATCGCATACTAAAATAAAAAATAAAAACATAATAATAACAACAAAACAATAAAAATTAAATTTTAAAAATAAATAATTGAAATAACATCAACCTCCAACACGTTATCGCAAGCCGATATCTCCTGGTGCAGCCCAGCGATCTGCTCCGCTTCTTCAATGTAGTCCTGGACAGCGGCGCGTTCCACATTTTTCAATTCGGATTCCACCTTGAAGATATAGAAATATGGTAATTTTTTTATGAAAAAATTAATTATGCTTTTCAATATTATTAATAGTTTTTTAAAAGTGTGTTGTAGATTTTAGTGCAAAATGTAAGTTACCCAAACCATAAAACAAGGTCATCAAGCTGATTACTGTGATTTGGTTAGTAGAGTAATAATATTGCGGAATAGACTGTTCTCAGGGTGACTTCAAAGAACTCCAACCACCTTATGAACACACAATGGGATTAATAAGTGGTTCTTAAAAAGTTGTAACTTGAGTTGTATGTAAAACCCAAACCTGTTTGGAGTACGTGCGCAAGTCTACACCACTGCGCAACGCGTCATGCACCACGTCATCGTCCAGTTGGGAGAATACGTCCTCATGATTGGTTGACGTACGACGCAGTCGCTGCGCCGCAGTCTCCGTTGCCATTATTTTGAGATTCTAGGAAAATCTTTAAAACATTGAATTTCAACGGTAGAAAAGTGAAAAATGCGCCAAAATATCTACAAAATCAGAAGTTGAAAAACGAAGTTTGGAAAAAAAGAACGTTTCGAAAACCGCAATCTCTGTTGTCAGCATTTTGATATAGTGAAGTCTAGCAACAATAAAAAGGAACAAATTTGTTCATTTTATAACCGAATTCGGCACCCACGAAATTATTTTTCTGGTTTCTTCCTGTTTTCTGCAGTTTTTTTTCTCTGTTTTTTATGGAAACATAATACGAATTAGCAAAAGCCTGAATAAGGTATACCAGAACAAATCTGGTCGGTTCAAACAACCAATAACAAGCCAAGGAAGAAATAAAAACCACCATCAACTTGGATCTACGGATTTTTTATTATCGCCACTACTGATAATCACTGTGATTAATTTCTGGTAAATATGTATTATGTATAATTTGTATATTTTTATGTGCGAAATTATTATGATTTTTTTCAATTATGCAAGTTTTACAATCACAAGTTACTCATTCCAACAATATGAGTAACTTGTTGTGAATCATTAAAAACAGTATTTATAATACTTTGCGTGAAATTAAAATAAACATTCAGTGAGCTGTCAAGGCGCCCAAAACTTATCTGTGAAAAAAATCGCAGGAATAAATTTGCTCAAACATTTCACAAGTGAGTAAGACACCCTAACATAAATAAAATACATTTTAAAATCTGAATAAAAACTCCAATTACAAGTATGAACAGTACTAAATTGCACAAAGTGCACTGTTGAATAAATATTGTGATGGGGAAAACTGAGTTAGACTTCCCGAATTGGCATGGGATTACGTAAAATCAATTTCCATTTTCATTTTTGTAAAATGGAAAAAATAAACCAGACGGAAATTCAAAATAGTTTTCCAACTTCATAGAAAAGTTTATTTTTTTCGCTTCAATCACAATATTTAATACAAACTGTTTAAGTTCTAGTGAATATGTAGTAAATATGATATCTCTCAAAACCGCATAACACGTCAAATAGTACTAAAGTTAAGTTAAATAAGGAATATATTGAATAAAACGTTTCATAGCTTGGTCACAGTTTCCTGTCACTGACTTCATGTAAACGCTTCATGCAAATTTTTATCGCTCGTTCTGAAATGTTCTAAACTAAAAAAGCGAGGATCCGTTACGATAGTATATGACGAAACTTTACCCAAGCTATTATTCGATTAAGATGTATAAAATATAGTCAAGCCACATATTTGAATTGTGAAAAATATACAATTTGGTCAAAATAAAAATATTTAAGGAACGTTGAATCAACTATACAAGCTGCAGTGGTTAGAACGGCAGCTAAGGGTAAAATTATTTATCAAAACCAAGATTTTCTTGATTCCACAATGAAATTATACAGTATAAGAGTACGAAATAAGTCTAAATTGATGTAGATGTGAATATTTCAGTCTGATAAAATACCAAACGAAGTGATATCAAACCAAAATTGATAACTGTACTGTAGTAAATATTATGAATTTCTAAGTGATTGTGCGTGATCGAGAATTGGTGAATTTTCTATGTCGTACAAAGTGAGGAAAATCGACAATAACGCGAAAATTCGATCAAAATTTTATTGGATATAATAAAAGGAAAAAACATCTTTTCACCGTTTGAGGATTTTCCGCCATTCAACAGTGATTATGGACAAAATAAAAAAAATATATTATATATAAGTGCACAATTAGGAGAACCACAACCAAACCTAGTGTAACAAAATAAAATTTATATAATAAAATAGCCAAAGATATTATGCATATGATACAAATTATAACGAATAAGCTGAAGACACCTGAAGGTAGCTGCAATGTGAATAGAGTATAATGACATGACAACTGGTCCTTTGAAATTATGAATATAAAACATAATAATAACTAATGTTATAATTATAATAATAAATGAATAATGCAAGCTGATCATAAGCAAAAGCATTGCTGATAGAAATCGATAAAACTGCAGATGATTTTTCACAATTTTTTACCTTACTTTCCGAAGCTATTCTTGGCATCCGAGAAAGATTTTTCGCTCGGTGAAAAAGAAAAAGGTCACAAAATACGAAAATGAGAGTAAATATATTTTAGTTAAAAGGTGTTTCAAACAAATGATGCCAATCAAATCTGGAGACATCGATAAGCAGTCTTAGAGCTTCTCAAACATGAGCATTGGCGGACGAGTCAAACCCCCAAAGGGAGGGGAATCTCTCCAAAGAGGGGGGAATGGCAGAAATTAGGCCATTTTACCTACACCTTAAGGAACAAATTCTACTATTTTAAAGCGCTAAAGAAGGGGGAATTCTACTTTTCCACCCCTTCTCGTCCGCTAGTGAACATGAGATAATTGAAAAGCAAGTAAATACTAACTAAAATCATGCTCCGGTTGTAAATACTTCTAGTAGTCTGTAATCTTTCTAACAGAAGCATGGTTTTACAAACGATTAGAAAGGAACATTTGTAAATAGTTATCATAAAGAACAATGCACATTTAGGCGTAAAACTTGATATTGAATATAATTTCATATTCAAAATATTATGCGAATTAACGGTGTTTTCATAATGTGCCGGCCACAACACAAACTAAAGTCACAACTAAAAACCATCAGCAGCAGCACCAAAACTGCAAAAATATAAAATGAAAATATTGACCAAAATACTGTTGAGTAATGTGGAAAAATTATAATGAATCATCTGATATCAAACCACAAAGAGAAATATGCAAGTAAAATTATGCATCAGTGAACTGTAAATTTCTTGTTTAAATAATCAGTCTAATAAATGTTAGCAAAATTTAGCACTGCTAAAACCACGAATGTTTCCAACAACTACACAAATACCAAATCAATGGGAACAAACATAAATACCACAGTCACACCACAACCGATAATTAAAAAAGGCACAACCTAAATAAAATGAGTAATAAAAAATTGAATTGAAAAATGATAAAATTCTGTTATGCACAGGGGGCGAGGGAATGAATTGGCAAATTTTGGGACTTTTTTACAAGGGGTTACATGAGTATGCTTTTTTGGATATGATTTTGGGCAAAATAATGTTTTTCCACAAACATATTTACATAAGCAACATTCGAGTTGGTCAGTGGGTTTCTAGGGTGCGCCCGTAAACCAAGCTGCAACGTTTCCTAATTTCCAATCTTCTCCATAAACCTTTTCTTGATTCATTTCGACATTTTCCTCCATTTTCTCTCTTTGTTCCATTTCGATTTCGAAAAAGTTAGGGAATCCATTGAGAGGCAAAAAGGTTTACAAATAAGTTCAGAAAAAGATGCAACTTCCACTATGAAGGCACCCCTAAAATTACACTGAACAGAAAAGACTATAAATAGCTTATTTTGATTATGTGATTAAAATAGCAAAATAGTGCGTAGACCGTCGAATTCCCAGTGAACTGAAGTCATGGATGGCGAATGAAGAATTGTCAGCTTTCCAACAGTTGAGTTGATTACCTCTAAGCATGATGACTGTGAGCGTGTGAGTGGGGCCGGGTGTTGAACGCATGACCACTGGAATGAGAAATTATTTAACTTTAAAATATTATATTTTTTTGAAACAATATATTATTGTGCAACAAAATACAGATTGAAGAAACTTAGGTTGATTAGGTGCATAGTAATAACCGATATTATGTTAGTTAAGTGTTAGATGAGAATAAGTATCATAACTCATTTTAATTATAACCAGAAAAAAACAAAACGCCAAGCCAGATAAAGAATAAGCCGTTACCAAGAAAAGTCAAGTGAACCATCAATAACATACAGGGAGGGTTACTCGATAAATTGATGTATGTAAGCATTAGGGTAGCGAACCATTCTCGTGATCTATTTTGAATTTAAGACAAGTTAGAACCCAGACAAATCAAATTAGCTTGGCAGAATAAGTGAATAATATTCCTTCACCAAAATGAAAAAATAAGGGAAAACTCGGAAAAAATCTAATTCGCTTGGCTGCTAGATAAATAAATAACAGTCCTCCATCAACATAAAAAATTAAGGAGACTTCAAAAAAAACTTGGCCTAGCTCATGGAAAATCAAATAATGTTTGATACTGATAAATAACATCCCAAACTCCCAACACCAATATCAATAAAAAGAGGGAAAAGTCCTCATCAACAATAACAACACCGAGGGAATCACCGAAATATTAGAACATAAATTTTGCACGCGAACCATTATTTCATGTCATGTGGATCAGAACCTGGCAAACTGGATGGCGGGTGGCTGCGAAGCCGGTGGACGATTGTGCGATTCCAGTTCATGTACAGCCAGGTCATCCATGAGGAACAGCTTCTCGTACCAGGCACGTTCGCGTTTGTTGAAGTACACCTGAAACGTGAAGTGACGTGAGTGTGAGTGAGGTGAGGTGAGGTGAGTGCATAGTTCAGTTAGTCAGTAAATAAAATGATTGAAGTAGTGAATTACAGTATTGTAATGTAAATAAGTACGAGTGAATGAGTGAGTGACTGAGTAAGTTAGTAAGTGAGTGAGAGAAGTCGGTGATGAGTAGTGAGTGAGAAAACCATAGCACTTCGAAAATATTGATTTAGATTCAGTCTCCTAACGAGTAACAATACCATACTCACCCACCACTAGCGGACAAGGGAACAACAGAAAGGTGGAATTCCCCCATCTTTGTCAGATTCAAAAAGAAGAGTTTGTTCCCTAAGGTGTAGATAGATTGGTCTAATTCCCCTCTTTGGAAAGATTCCCCTCCCTCTGGAAGTTTCGCTCGTGGGCCAGTGATACTCACCTTCTGCAAGTACTGGCAGATGCAGTAATGACGTTGGCAATGAAGTGGCGCCAGATCACTGACACCCTCGGTGGGTCGCGACGGGAATCGAAGACGTCGCTTCAGGACTGCCTTGACGTACGACTGACTGTAGCGGATGACGGCTTGACGCGCGCGCTCCGACGCGTGCATCTGTAACAACAACAACAGTTATTACATTATGATAAGAACTACAGCAACAACAACAACAACAACAAAAACAACAACCACAACAACAACAACAGCAACAACAACAACAACAACAACCTGATGCTGATCGGGATCGGGCGGTCGCTGACCGGCAGCGGCATCTGCGTCCATCTGGTTAATCAGTTGAACGATTCGTGGCTAGAAATTCCTTTCATTTGGATTAAAAAACAGTATTTTTTACATAAATGTTCGATTTTTGCATAATTGTTACACAACGTTTACATATTACACCTATTCCTATTTTGTGTCACATAAAAAAATTCGAGGTTCTCGGCACACTGCACGAATCAATTTCAATTGAGTAAGTAAACAGTAACAAGGTCAACGTTATGTCGTTACATTCTCCATTTCATTCACAAATTAGAAATAAGAATCGTCGTTTACCACATGAAAAATCTACCAATGTATGAATGAATTCAAGTAAAACTACAAGTAAAAGAGAAAACCACCAACCATACAATCGGCCACATGGAAGTACATGAAGTGGATCTGAAAATAGAAATTACTAACTACAAAAAACAACTTGATAACTTAAACTACAAGTTGAAAATTACTAGCTACATAAAAACAACTTGGTAAATTGAACTACAAGTTAAAAATTACCAACTACAAAAAACTACTACAGAATAACTTGATAACTTGAATTAAAAGTTGAAAATTACAAGCTCAAAAACAGCTAGATAGATAAACTTAACTAAAACTACAACTTTGAAACTGAAAATACAGTACAAAATTAAAATCCGGAGACGGGACCAAAATAATCAACCAGTAAAGTCTGAATTCACGTTATGAAAACATTTTATCGAAAAAAAACTATCCAATACAGTTATGTCATCTGTGCTATCAATCCATCTGTTTCAATGAATTTTTTTAACCTTTCACCGCAATACCTCAAATACAAATTCAAAATAATTACTTAATAAAATTCTTTTACCAACAAAAAAAACAGGAACACCACAACCGCGAAATAAGATAAACAACGTCAATAAAATTATTTTCATATTTATAAAAACAGCAAAACAAAAAACGAACCGCAATTTTATGGCAGGATATCTTTCCCTGATCCTCGACGCCGATCAGCAGGTTATTGGTGATGAGGAGGGTGTTGGCCTGACGGACGGCGTGATGGAGACCCTTGACAATCTGTAGAACGAATTTCAGTAAAACTTTTTAGAAAATACCATCTCATCGGTTTTCTTCAATGAGAAGTCACTTGTCTATTCTAGTGCGAAGGACGCCGACCTTGAAAACCGGCGGTTTCAAGTTCGAAACCTCATTTGAGACACAGATCCGCACGCGTTGCTCTAGGGTTTCTGCCACTCTACGAAAACACCGCTCTTATATGGTATTAAGGTGCCTTCATAGTCAGTTGCAAGAAGCAACAGTTTTTGCAAGTTTTCCGTAAAACCTTTCTGTCTCACGAATCTTTCGACCATACAAACTGTAAAAATGTGACATAAAAAGGATTTACGGAAATTTTGCCAAAATTTTGCAATTTTTTTTGCAACTGACTTGTGAAGCACCCTTAGTGTGTCCTGTTGGCTTCAGTAATGAATAAGTCCCAATAAAAAAGGAAGTAACAACAACACCAACCCATCGTTTCACCATCAGACAGCCGAGCAGCCCCACGGCCAGTATGAAGAACCAGACCAGAATCACGCCGAACAGAACCATCGGCGGAGTAATACCGACGAAAATCAGTATCAACAGCAGAATGAACATGAAGATGAAGTAGATGGAGATCACCTGGAATGACAGAAGTAGGAATTAAAAAACAAAATTATAATTACGACAACAACACAAGCAACAACAACCAGGGGTGGGCCGGGTTTTTTGGCGTTTTGCAGGGGGGGGGGGGGGGGGTAGCCGACAGAAAATCCCATTTTACCCTACCTGTCCGAAAAGTGGGGGGGGGGGGGGTAAAGTCGGGTAAAAGGGGGGGGGGGGGGGTAGAAAAAAAATTCGCAAAAAACAGCTTGTTTTTGCTAAAAAAAATCTTCTATTATAAGGTATAAACATCTCATATACCAGTTTTTTCAGGTTTTAACCAAAAAGATTGACCCAGAAAACGTGTTTCTTCGAAAAAAAATTCTCACCGCCAGAAAATTTTGAAAATGAGCCTCAAAATCGAGGTTTTGAGGCCGATTTTCTCAAAAATTTCGAGTAGGGGGGAGGGGGTAGGCGACCTAAATTTTTGTCTAGGGGGGAGGGGTAGGCTACCCGCCGACCCTGAAAAGTGGGGGTAAACCCCCTGCCCCCCCCCCCCCCTGCGGCCCACCTCTGGCAACAATAACAACAACAACAACAACAATAACAACAACAACTACACCAACAACCACGAACAACAATAACAACAACAACAGCAAAAACAATAACAACAACAACAACAACAAAAGCAAAAACAACAACAACAACAACAAAAGCAACAACAAAAAAACCAATAACATCAATTACAACAACAACAACAATTGGAAACTAATAAAAAAAATCTAATAATAACAACAATAACAACAACAACAACCAACCCGTCTATACATGGCCGTGTACATGGTGAATCGAAAATCGTTGGTCAGCACCTCCATCGCTGTCACGTAGTCCTCCACAGGCAGCTAAAAATGATTTAAAAATTATAAATATTGTTAATTAATTTGATTAATTAATTGCATAATCGAAAAATCACAACTACTTTCTTTGCATCATCAAACGAAGAGCATTTTGAAATAAACGCAATTAATTCAAGCATATGTTAAGTGATCAGTGAATGACAAAATTATGGGATTAATCAAAGCGCATTCCAAGACAATTGTACAAATAACCAAAACCGACTAAGGTACGTTTATAAATTTTAGAGGAAATTCTGCGGAATTGAAATTGTCATGAGAGCAGCATCCAAGCCAATGTTTTGCCTGCTATAGTGAAGTTGTGAATTATTACCTTTCCCGAGAAGATGAAAAACGTACGTTCATTAACTCAGAGATCATATACGAGAAAGAGTTAAACGCAGAACCTCACGACACAAAATACAAGACAACACGAAAAGCAGAAAAGCAAATAATCAAGCTCAGAAGACGACACGAACGACGATAAATACTCAGAATTTCCGTTACTCATACAAAATGTGAGTTTGCTTCTCAGTAACTTTCTCATAAAACTTTTTCAAACGGACACCAAGAACAAGTGAATTGGATTGGTGTACAGAACAAAAACACAGAACAACAACAACAACTCTGAAGTAAACTGAGTAATTGGCTTCAGTTCAAGTGCCATGCCGATGCCAGAGCAGCGCATTTATCCCTGGGTTCAGATGTGAGAAGCATTCTACGGATGCAAAGCGTATGGCACTCAAAATCAACTTGGATTTGGTCAGAAGCGTTTTAAAAATGATGTCAGAGAAAGCCGCATTTTCATACGCATCTGTTTGACTTGTATTCGGTTTATCTACGCTCCATGGCTGATGGATGCGGTACGCTTCGCATCTGTACCGCGCTAATATCTGACTAATCACAAGCTCACAATAGTTTGGGTCATCCGAACGAAACCGGTCGGAGCCGGTGTTCTCTCCGAGTAATGCTCCGGTGGAGCACGCTAGAAAGCAAAATGAAAGGGAAGGGAATTTTCCCAAAGAGGGGGAGTGGGAATCGGCAGAAATTAGACCATTCTACCTACACCTTAAGCTTAAGGAACAAACATTACTTTTTCAAAACCCCAAAGAAGGGGGAATTCCACTTTTCCCTCACATTCTCGCTCCGAGTAATGGTCCGGTGAAGGACGCTAGAAAGCAATATCACTGAGAAAACACACTGAAGAATCAACCACTTTTTGATCAGAATCGAATCTAAAAACAATCCACATCGGAAATTTTTTTGAGCCGGGGATATAAGGGTAAAAAATATTCCCGGTTCAAGGAATGATACGAGGTGGGGTATTTTTACATCCGACTCGGATAAAAAATTAATCCGTGCCTACTGCCTATAATTATACACCACTGACTCTTTAATTTTTGATCCTCGGTGGATCTAAAAATAATCCGAGATTTCAAGCCACGGGGCGGGGCCTAAGTCAACGACAGAAATAACCCCTAAGATGCAAGAACACTAGACATAAGGACATTAAAAGCAGGTTGTATTACATTCACGTAAAATGACGGTTGAAAGGTAAATAAATAATTCTTTGAAAAAATTCTAATAACTCATTCATGCTCCTATGTTTGCAAGCCAAAACACATGCCGGCCGTATTTATTAGTTTCAACTTAACACATGAATTACAAACTTTTGACAAAAAATCATTCCAAACTTACTATCGATAAAATTCTGGGAGAATGAAAAAACAACCGCGAAAATCTTTCATGTTCCCAAAACGAGTAAAAAATCGTCATTAGGAAATTTCTTACCGTCATTTTGTCGGAAATCAGCGATTTGGGCATCTTGTATGGATTGAACTTGGCGGGTGTGAACCACGGACACATGGCCGACTCGGGATGGATAGAGGTGATCAGCTTGCCGTTGCCTGCAAAAAGGATATACCCCTTCTTGGTATCTTCTCCATGGTTTTTATTCCTGTAAATCCTTTAACAGAAGGGCAATGGATAATTTCATGGACTATTTCGTTAGATGATTTCTCCGACAGAACTGGAATGTTGAAATTAATTCAAAAAATCAAACATTAATTGCCGAGTCCATTGATACTATACCAACCGAAATCATCGGGCGCCTGCTGACGCATCGGCGACTGACCGTGCCGTTGGGGGGCCACCACCGCACCCCGACCTGCAGCCATAAATTCTTCATTAATTTTAATTCTTCCACTAATAATTAAAGTCAAATCAGCTCCTTGTTAGTTTTTTGACAAAAGTAAAACCTTCGTTAGACTAGTAGAACTATATAATGTTTTAGAATTATATATAGCACACCGGCAACAAGTTATATAACATTTCTGTCAACAAACATCCAAAATGCATGAAAAACTCACTTTTTATACAACAATTTTTCTTCTAGCCATTTGTCACCATAATAAATTTTTAATTTAAATTCGTTTGACTTCTTCAAATTCATACATCTTTATAATTATAATAACCTCCACTGGGCGTGGATCGATTGGAGTTGCTCATCGACTCACTCATTGAAACGGTGATCTGCGCGGGCGAGGAACCCGAGCTGTGACGGTGATGATAGTGGGGCTGGAAATAAATAAAATAATTATTAAATCAAAGTAGATCGAAACAGTCCATTTTCACACAACACATTAAAATAATCGTTCGATGAGGAGAACAAAAACCGAAAATAAAACTAAATAAAGTCACACGATTTTATAACCATGCGATAAAGGTAGTGGTAATGTGGCTGGAAATTGGAAAGATAATAAAATAATAAATATAGTATTATTACAAAGCTGTTTACGTTTCATCGTCGCAACGGGTAACCATAACCAATTTTAACTTTAGACGCTTTAAACATTTCCAACTACATAAAAGTATTTTTCGAAATTTTTTTAAACGTTTTTGGTTTTGTAGAAAAGGTTTGAAAAAAATAAAAAAGGTAGGTAAAAAAAACAATTGGCCTCATTGTTTCATTTGACATACACTGATATTTCATGTGTATTTTTCGTTATGCTTTTATTTTACAATTAAACTGTCGGATGAAAAGACAACAATCAAAAAAGGGCAATAACCTGTGGAGTCACCGTCGCTTGAGGAAGAGGTCCAGCATATTGTTGTTGTCCTGGACGTTGTTGTTGCTGTTGTGGTTGTTGATGAAGATGATAGTGTGGTAGTACTTGTGGTTGTTGTTGCTGTGGATGATAATGTGGTTGCTGTTGCGGATGTTGTTGTTGTTGCGGATGTTGTTGTTGTTGTGGATGTTGTTGTTGTGGCAGATATTTCGCCTGTTGTTGTTGTTGTTGTTGTTGTTGTTGCTGCTGTTGTTGTTGTTGTTGTTGCGGGGGTGCACCCGCCTGTTGCGGCACATAATAACCAGGGCCCGGGTTATTGATGACAGTCTGAAATTTTATGTGTTATTTAAATGTTGTTTTTATTATAGTTAAATTACAATTAAATTATACAAAGGGATATAGATTAGTCCGACTTCCGTGTAGAACTTGACTCAATGATATAATGGATTTAATTCATTTATTGGTTCTTCAAGGGGATGATCTCTGTATCCATGGGTAAGAAGTATCCATTCACCGAAAAATTTCTATATAATGCTTTCGAAACAGTTGTTTACTGTCGTTGATCTTCCGAGTAAATTTTCCATTCAGCGAGGCCCGAATCTTAAAACTTTAAAAACAATAATGCTAGTCATGCAAAATTATAACAACATAAACATCCTCTATTCATTTTAAAAGTGTGAAGGGCAATGGTTCATCGAACAATAAACCCCATTGCCACATCTGTTTTACCACGACTCTAAGGCGTGAAATAACTTCAATGTATCAATGAGGTTAACAAGAGAAAGTTTATGACCGAACCGATTCAATTGTGTCTTCTTCCTCTCCTTCTGCAATCTATAATAACGATGATAAATCACTTTCGTTTGAATAACCAATAACATTTTAACCATTAAAAACATACATAACTTCCCGCAAAATATTCTTAACGGCTAGTCTCGAGCCGTATTAGAAATAATTTATTCGTTATTCAAAATAGGTAACTAGTAATTAGGCTCCTATTATCAGATGTATTTATTCTTGCAAGCAGTCCATTATTGAAAATCGCGAAAAAAGATTACGAAAATCTTTTTGGGAATTTTCCAAAATGTTTTTCTGTCGATCAATGTGTATCCCGTAATATGGTTTTTCAAATATCTCAGTCACATACAAACATCGGTTGCAAAATCATACTTAACATACAAAATTGATGTGTAAAGGCATAACTTATGCCTTCCACCAACCTCCCCTCCATCGAAGCGCACCCATTTGACCTTGCTCGACGAAGTTGACTCACTGGTATCACTGGCACGAGGTGAGTTGGCTCGATTCAAATCCTACATTGGAAACATAATGTAATCCAACTTATTATAACTAGTATATAATATATAAGAAAGTAATTTATTGAAATCACTGAAATTACTAAAATCAGGTTTTGCGGAGGAACTTGTCTTTTCGTCTTCCAGTTTCAGTTTCAGTAATTACACACTTATTTTAATAATTACATGGGAATGGAGTAATGGAATACTTCATTCGGAATCGGAAACCGAACTTGTCATCCGTCTTTTGTAAAAAAAAATCTTATAACAAACAAAAAACAAATAGAAAAGGATCATAATTTATAACATTGCCAAATGACTAACATCGCTCGGCGTTGATAGATACGAATTATTCATCGGTCCCGGAGAGGCCACATTCGGCGGTTGTTGTTGTTGCTGATGTTGTTGTTGTTGTTGCTGCTGGTGATACAGTTGCTGTTGTTGTTGCATCTGCAGCAGTTGTTGTTGTTTCTGTATCTGTTGTTGTTGCTCCAACTGTTGCAGATCGGGCGGCAACTGTTGCGGCAGCGGAGGTAGACTCTGCTGCTGGTGCTCCAATTGCTCCTGTTGTTGCTGGAGCGGTTGTGATTGACGGAGCTGGTGCTCCAACTGTTGCAGTTGCGGCGGCAGCGGTGGATGTTGCTGTTGTTGTTGTTGCGGAATCGGTGGTTGTTGTGACGGGTTGGACATGGTGAAACGTTGTGTAAAACTGGAAAATAGCTTTAAGAATTGGTTCTGACAGAGAAACCAGAACAGAAACAACAATAACTGTGGTAAATTTCTTTCCCACAACTGTCTCATAACTTTTTCAAAAAGCGAAATTCGCATGAGAACAGTGAGCATGGAGATTTCAGAGGATCAGAATTCAATCAGTCCGTCTTAGCACAGTGCGGATTTTAATGCAAGTTTTGTGTAAACCATGTGTTTTGTGTAGTTTTGTGCATTAATTTTCCACATTGAATTATTTTTTTCACACCTATTACACTATTTTACATTCCATTCGTCCCTACATTCATTCTACTATTAATACCATCTCCATTTAACACACACTTAAACTCGAATGTGCTGAATAAAATAAAAATAAATAAAATAAAATAACCAGTGCGTTTCAATCGTAATTTAAATTCAATATCGAGGCGTATATATGTAGTATAACTTTACAAATGAGCAAATAACAATAAAATAGAGAATCAAGTCAGTTACTTTGATTAGAAAGCTATACTACATATATACGCCTCGATAAAAAATTAAAATTACATTTTGATCGCACTGGTTTACACAAAACTTGCACCAAATTTCGCACTGTGCTAAGACGGAGTATAAAGACAGGAAATACGCACATGTAATGGATACAGTATATAAACAGTGAATGACTTGTTTTCTTGTTTTTTTACTTACTTTAAAATCGTGATTCATCGCTAAGAAAATGACGGCTTGGCTGGTTGGACGCAAAACACATAAAATACAATTTCCGCAAACAAAATAATTGTTTAAAACTTTTCTATGAATGGACTTTCTTAATGGTTGTCCTCGTGGTGTACACTTTCTTCTTAGGATTTATGGCTTAGTCAGTGTATCTTGTTACTAGTTTTTTTCTCTGAAAACCTTGCACATGTAGTTTGAACATTGAATTGAACAGCCGAAAATTTTAGTTCAGTTTGAACGTGCGCCGAAATTTGAATGCGCGCCAAAATGATCTTTGTTTTTTTGTGAGACAAACATTTTTTGGCGCGCTGTTTGAATTGAAATCTGTTTTTGGCGCGTTTTCAAACTTCCCAGGAATAAATTTTTTTGCCTTACATTTAGATAACATATCTTCTTTATACAAAATTGCACGTAATTCATCGCTTACGTGCGTAACCAGCCCACAAAAGTTATTTTTGATAACGAGAAACCCTGGATAAGCTATATTCAGGGTTTCTTGTTAGTCAAAAACTTTTTAGCGCACAGTTTGAATTCAAATCTGTTTTTGGATTTGAGAATTGAAATCTTCTTCACATAAAATTTGGACAACATACAAAAATTACGATTTATTTATTATAAAACCCACCCGCAAAGTAAACGTTTGATAACAATAAACCCGGACCAAGCTATATTACAGATCCAGGATTTCTTGTTAACCATGAAGTTGTTGGCGTGCATTTTGAATTCGAAGTTGTCTTTTGGCGCGCATTCAAATTTATGAGAAACCACATGTTTCTCTTATGGCATTTATAGCCTGATCGTAAACGGACAAGTTCTGACTTTGTTTATTCGATAAGACTTTTCCGCACCAGGGGATGAAACATCTAAATAAATCTAAGACTTTTATGCATCAGGGAAATATTTTTGGCGCCAATTCAAAATGGCGCTTTCAGAATTCATGAAGATTAACGAACCTTGCATAAATACTCGATCATTCCCGTGCATATATTTTTTGATAGTCGAAATATTGAACTTTATATCCGTGGTTCATCAAACGCAAGAGCAAGCGAGAAAAAAAAGATTTTGACGTGGTAGTAATTTAAAATTCATAAAATTAATTTTGGCGCTTGAGCAAATATTTAGCTCATCAAAGTGATACAGTAACTGGTTTGACTCACATGCGAGTAAATGAATAAATTCAAATAAAAATAATTTCAAACTAGTAATAATGATCGATTTCATCTACAATAGTGAAGGATTATAATTTTCCACTCGGTTTTATTATTATATTCCTTCATATCCGTGGTTCATCTCCTAGATTACGGTACTCACCAATCCTGATAATTGTATTTATTTTTACCAAAATTTATTGAAACATGAATTTTTTTAGAGCCGTGTTGTTTAAAAAAACCAATTTGAAAGAGGTAGTGTTAGTTCATCAATGTCCCGCTGGTCCGTTTACGATCAAGCTATACATAACATAGGCCCTGTGCACGTATAAGCTTTGGGCTTATAATTAAGAGCCTAGGGCTTATAATTTACGTGTTAAAGTATATACCTCAGTTTAAATTTATAAGCCCAGGGCTTATAATTTATAAGCCTGGGGCTTATAATTTTATATACTTTAACACGTAAATTATAAGCCCTGGGCTTATAATTATAAGCCCAAAGCTTATACGTGCACAGGGCCATAATGGTGCGCGAAAATCATTGCAAACGTGATATAGCTGATTTATTGTTATCGCGTGTGGCCTTGCATTGTCCTTGCGCGCATGCGAAACATTAGGTCCATATTTATAGTTGCCTTTTTCCTCATCAATTTCGAAACTTAACCTAGTTAGTTTTCAGAATAAGTTTCCCCAAGGCATCTTAAAGTTTCTGAACAGAAAAATAAAATAGTTCATCGCCGCAAAGTTGTTGTAACACTGCTGCCAAAGTTCTCACTAATGTTTCACATGTGTGCATTGACAAAGCCAGGACACACGCGGTAACAATAAACTAGCCATATATATTTTATGGATACCCTGACCAAGCTATAACGAGAAACTCTGACCAGACTTTAGCTGTGTTTCGAGCAACAGTTCACAGTAATTTTACTTGGTATAAACTAACCAGTGTTTTTTTTATTCAAAAAAGTTTTCCCGCAAACAATATGAACTGAAATCTGATTTTGGTGCGGATTCATAAAAACTATAGCCTACATCTTGGTCAGGGTTTTTCGTTGTCAACAATTTAATTTTGTGGGCCTTTTATGAATGAATTGAACGAATTTCTGTTTACGTTGTTCAAATGTTATGTAAAAATTTTGTTATGGGAACCTTTAAAAGCAGCCTTGAGTCAAATTGTGCGCCGAAAAAATGTTGGCTAGCAACAAAAAAACCTTGGATTGGCTATACCAACATCTTTCTATTTGAAAACTACGCGTAGGGGCGTAACCGGTACATAAAATTAAAGTTTGATAACTAGAAACCCTGAGAAAGCTCTAAAAATATAGAAAAAGGTGGAGATGAGTATCATTCAAGAAACCAAAGTGGGCCAGTTGCAAAAAAAAGATCTTAGAAGGTCACAAACCAAGAATATTAGGAGCATGTTTTGTGTTCCTCTGCTTGAAAAATTAGTTGACTTCTCATGAAAAAAAGAGTGTAAACTACGCGCATATTTAGGCGCTGTTCATACTCGACGCCCTATTTTGTGCGATTCTCGCGCGTGAATCGCAAAAAACATCAGCATCATCATAAACTTTCAAAAAATCTGTGTGGTCTGGAAAATTGCCTGACTGACGTCCTGACTTTTTGACTGACTGACTGACTGACTGATATACTGATTAAGTCACTGAATGACATACTGATTAAGATGCGATGCACGTAAGCGACGACCAAAACATCATGAAAATTGGGACAAAATGAAAATTTGAAAAAAATTAGATTTGAATACAAAACGACTCACTTGACTCCCGTGAACTCAAAAATGTCCTTGCTTCACGTTAAAACCACGTAAACAGGCCAAAATTCGCATCACTAAATGGTGCACCCTAATTTCCCTATACAAATTAGGCAAAACTTTAAAACCGATTTTCTCATGTACTTCCGAAAAGATCGGAAAACCAAACACCTCAGGTTGAAGCTGAGAATTTTCTCTACAAAACCTGTCTAACTAGCCAATGCAATTTCGACTTTTTTTTCAACTACCGTAATTCCAAACAACAATTATTTTTCAACTACCGTAATCCCTGTGCCATCATTAACGAAACATTAGGTTTTGCCATCAAAAATTAGTTCCGTGTGGATCATCAGAAAACAAATATTTTTACTACAAAAATACTAGTTATGATTCGACAGAAAATCCCATCCTATCCGCCCAGTCCGAAAAGTGGGGGGAATAAAGCCGGGTAAGAGGGGGGGAGGGGGGGGGGGGCAGAAAAAAAAATTCCGCAAAAAAGCCCCGTTTTTTGCTAAAAAAATCTTTTATTATGAGGTATGAACATCACATAAACCGGTTTTTACAGGTTTTAACCAAAAAAATTAACCCAGAAAACGTGTTTGTTCAAAAAAAAATTTCACAGCCAAAACTTTTTGAAAAATGAGCTTTAAAATCGAGGTTTTGAAGCCGATTTTCAAAAAAAAATTGAGTCGGGAGGGGGGGGAAGGGGGTAGGCGACCTAAATTTTTGTCTAGGGGCGAGGGGGTAGGCTACACGCCGACCCTGAAAAGTGGGGGGGGGTAAACTCCCTCCCCCCAGCGGCCCGCCTCTGATTACTATTATTGGACAGAATCATATTTTAGTAGTTTTGCAGTATAGTCGATAATGAATTACTGTTCCAAAAAAGTGCGTGAATTCTCGATAAACATCCTAATGATTTACCGTGCTTTAGCTTGTCGATGAAAAAATGTCAGTCGACCCTAAATTAGTTTTTATTCGCAATTCTGTGATTTGGGCTGTGTTCAGGAATTTTTTTGTGCAAACGAAAGAGAATAATTTTCTCTTTCAATTGGTGTTAACTTTTAAAAAATTGGTCCAGTACAGCTCGAAAACCAAATAGGAGAAACGAACATTTCGTCGAATGCCAGTGCTGCATCGACATTGGAATTCAGTGTGAAACATCAAATTAGAGTTTTTCGCGCGTTTTTCGTGATACAGTCAGTTATTCATCATCGACTAAAAAAATAATTGTTTTCTGATGATCCACACGGAACTAATTTTTGATGGCAAAACCTAATGTTTCGTTTATGACGACACAGGGATTACGGTAGTTGGAAAATAATTGTTGTTTGGGATTACGGTAGTTGAAAAAAAAGTCAAAATTGCATTGGCTAGTTAGACAGGTTTTGTAGATAAAATTCTCAGCTTCAACCTGAGGTATTTGGTTTTCCGATCTTTTCGGAAGTACATGAGAAAATCGGTCTTAAAGTTTTGCCTAATTTGTATAGGGAAATTAGGGTGCACCATTTAGTGATGCGAATTTTGGCCTGTTTACGTGGTTTTAACGTGAAGCAAGGACATTTTTGAGTTCACGGGAGTCAAGTGAGTCGTTTTGTATCCTAATCTAATTTTTTTCAAATTTTCATTTTGGTCCAAATTTTGGCTGACTTTTACGTGCATCGCATCTTAAGTGACTGACTGATAAACCTCAGCTTTAAAAAAAGTTAACGCCATGGGCTCACCAATAAGCCAAGGTACATCAATTAACACTGTCAACCTGGACTTAGTTTATCAGTCGGGCTTCTAATTATAAGCCGGGCTTCTAATTATAAGCCTAAAGATTATACGTGCCTAGGGCCTTCCTTACTGACTGAGCTTTCGAGTAAACAGTTCTTGTTAGGTCGTCTTAGATTTCAGCTATTTATTGTACATCGTAGAATTTCTGGAAAACATGCTTTGGCAGATTGGTTTCAGAGTCAATTTTTTTAATTCCGAGCACGGAAATGTATGTTTTGTTTCAAGTTTATGCACGAGCTAAGCAGAAAATGAAACGTAAACCAGAAAGAAGTCTGTCACCACCAGCTACACCATAGAAATGTGTGTAAGAAAAAGTTTAGAAAGAAGTTGTTTTGGCTGCTGATTTCTTTGTTTTGCGTCAACCAGCCACTCGATTTTTTTTTTTTTTTTTATTTTAAATTTATTAATTTTAAACGAATTATAAAAGCTTTATTATCCTACTTTGTCACCACATTATTGCACTGCAACACAGGCGGAACATCCGTTCCAGCCTACAATAGGCCCCGATATGCCTCGTTCATAGAAGCTGTAATCAAAATCTTGCAGATAATCCATAATAATCGACTCGAACTAATCGGCTAGTCTCGGTCGGTATGTCGAAACGGCGGTACGCGCAATCGCAGCAGTCGGTGGCGCTGAGTGCGTACCGCGACCTTCGCTTTCAGGTAAGTACGCAGGATGGCTCATTGAAACCGGTTGGTCCAGAAGATGCCGGATGCATAGTTGATTTTATTTATTCTTATCATTCTGATTATCGTTTCAATTTAATGTACTTCAATTGATGTCAGTTTTTTCAATTGTTTGTCGGTGAAGTGAATCAGCGTGGCGGCGGGACAGAAGTGACGGAGCCATATCAATGATAATAACCTCCGCTTCGCGGTGCTTAAGTCACGATAGGTGTGGTGTGATTATCGGGGGTTAACGGAGTGTAACACTTCATTCCATTTATTGTATACAATAGGTCCAATGTCTGAACAGCTCCGGCGCCTCACTGATTCACTGAGCCCTAATTCAGTATTTATTTTTTATTTTTTTATTTTATTCAGCACATTCGAGTATAAGTGTGTGTTAAATGGAGATGGTATTAATAGTAGAATAAATGTAGGGACGAATGGAATGTAAAATAGTGTAATAGGTGTGAACAAAAAAATATTTACTCGAATTTTTTTTTATTTCTGGTTTGTTAGTCAACATTGCCCAGATTTCAACTCAGTAGACATCGTTTACCAGCACCTTTTTAATGTTTGAGGGCTCGGAACGAGATCAGGAACAGGCCCTGCTAACGTCTAGTACACTTTACATCGGCAACATGTCCTACTATACGACTGAAGAACAGGTCAGTGTGGTGAGGGAGTCGGTTTTGTGAACTGACACACTCACTCAGTCATTACATCACTTACTGACTGAGATATTTACTCACTCACTCACTTCCTGAAATATTTATTAACTCAACTCAAGCATTAATTCAGTAACTCACTTCTTTCTCACTAACTCATTGAACTCACTCAACTTCATGAACTTCAGGTGCACGAGCTCTTCAACCGGGCCGGCGATGTCAAGCGTATCATCATGGGTCTGGATCGGTTTAAAAAGACGCCATGCGGATTCTGCTTTGTCGAGTTCGTTGACTTTTTTTGGGCTCTCTCGAAATATTGTTTTATTTATTACTTCTAGAATCTAGAGTATTACAGTATCCAAGACAAGACAACTTTGTTCAAATACCGCCAAAGTGACGGAAGTAATAAGTCACCTTATCTTACATAACATGAGTAACTAAATTGACAAATAACGATACGCTAGTCGATTAGCACTATAAAAGTTAGTCGTAAGTTAAGCTTATACATGTTAGTTAGTCACATATGCTATATCATGCGCGTTGATCTTTTTCTAGAACGAAATACTTGTTCACATAACATTTGTACAGCGCAGCATACAAACATTGTGATCAATATTCATTGCATATGGCCCGAGTGCGTCAATGAACAGAATTTCTGGTAACAAGAAAATCGGATCACACTTCATGTCGGAGTATTTCGCATTACGTCGACCACTAGCGGACGAGAAGGGGTGGGGAAAGTGGAATTCCCCCTCTTTGACGGATTCAAAAAGGAAAATTTGTTCCTTAAGGTGTAGATAAAACGGCCTGAAAACTGCCAATTGGCCCCCTCTTTGGCAAAATGCTCCTCTCTTTTGGAGGTTTAGCTTGTCAGCTAGTGACGTCGACAACATGTTGGAAGTGGCAAAAATAAATTAATATTAGCTTATTAATAAAATGGTAATAATGAAATACTTCCCAGATACTACACCCGCGAGGACGCCGAGAGCGCGATGCGCTATATCAATGGTACACGATTGGATGATCGGATAATCCGCACTGATTGGGACGCCGGATTCATTGATGGACGTCAGTTTGGACGCGGCAAACATGGTGGACAGGTGAGGACAATCCTTTTAAATTTTTGTCAGTATGTTTCTCGACAAAGTTTGTTTGTACAGATAGGCTTTATTATTATCTCTCATGATATTTATACATTGTGTAGATATATTATCACATTTTATTGATAGTAAATCAGTGTAGAATTAAAATATCATAAAACATATCGACATTGTGGGCAGTGTGAGTCGAAGTCGATGATTCAATAACTGAGTGTGCTTGTGTTTGGGATAAGTTGAAACTTTCTTTTTCACTGTTTAGTATTTGCCATTTGCAGGGGTGGGCCGGGTTTTTTGGCGTTTTGCAGGGGGTGGGGGGGGGGGGTAGCCGACAGGAAAACCCATTTTACCCGACCTGTCCGAAAAGTGGGGGGGGGTAAGGTCGGGTAGGGGGGGGTAGAAAAAATTTTTTTTCATATAAAACGCTTATTTTTTGCTCGTTTTTGCTAAAAAATCTGTTATTATAAGGTATAAACATCACATATACCGTTTTTTTCAGGTTTTAACCAAGAAAATTGACCCAGAAAACGTGTTTCTTCGAAAAAAAATTCTCACAGCCAGAAGATTTTGAAAAATGAGCCTCAAAATCGAGGTTTTGAGGCCGATTTTCTCAAAATTTTCGAGTAGGGGGGGAGGGGGTAGGCGACCTAAATTTTCGTCTAGGGGGGAGGGGTAGGCTACCCGCCGACCCTGAAAAGTGGTGGGGGTAACCCCCCTACCCCCCCCCCCTGCGGCCCACCTCTGGCCATTTGAAAAAAACTTTGTTTTAAGGTTTTTAGTTGACTTGAATGACAGATTGGTCAATAAGAATGGCATAAGTAATAAAAAAGGCAACAAATGTCTTTCGTCTGTTGATCAGAACGCCTGGATTGTGGCAACTCTTCCTTCGAAGTCCAATCCAAAATTGTCTAGAAAACTACACGAAAAAAGGAAATAAGAAATGATCAGTGTTGTTGATAATCAGTGATTAATCGGGTGACCTTTATTTCAATTTATTCGTGATATGGTATTCAACTTGCTATCGTAGCACAACAACTGATTAAATTAGATTTTGAATTTTTAATTTTTAGCAGAAGATAGTCAAATAAAAACAACGAATTTTTTGCTTTTGAAAAAAAGATTTTTATTTAAAATGAAGTTATTTTCAGGTACGAGACGAATACCGTAAAGACTTCGATCCGGGCCGGGGCGGCTGGAATCGTATGATGGCCGCCCGTAATAATCAACCGATACCGCCTGAATGAATCCTCGTGAAATACGATTTTCTTACATTCCCTTTTGTGATCCAAAATAACACATTTTCTATCGTGGATCTGGTCCACAAACTCGCACATTGAGGTGAGCCATAATTGGAATAGAAACGCTCGCAGAAATCTCACTGAATGTTTTTCTGATAGGGTGCTTTCAGAATAAAAAGGAAAGTAAAAAGAAAGGGAAAAAAGAAAATCTGTAAAACAACTGACACAAAAATATAGACGTGATATTCGATTATTCAGAATTTGAATTTGATTGGCCAATCAGAATAGCACTGTGAGCACAGCCTTCGGCGCTGATTGGCTATTGCATTTGATTTTGAATTATTTATTATTTAATTCTGGGATTATTCCGCTTTTGACACGTGCGTTGTTTTACAGATTTTCCTTTTTACTTTCCGTTTTCCGTTCCTTTTTACTTTCCTTTTTACTTTGAAAGCACCCATAAGGAAAAGTTTTACCGTGCTAACATTTTATCATGTTTCCACGTTGGAGGTTGGATCTATGTAACGAGCAAAACACATGCGATATTTCCGGTTGTATAACCCCATCAATTGATTAACGGACTAAATTGAAAAGCGGGCCAGTTTTCTCTGATTTTTTATTACAATTACGCCGTTTATCCTTTGCAAAAGACGAAATACCGGAAAATGGCGGCCTTTTGAATTTTGTCAACCAATCAATTGAGTTATCAAAAGTGAAAACGTGTTCATCATTACTCTTCACGATATGTTCAAAAGCTCATTCTGTTTGATTTTGTATCTATTGTTATGTTATGCTCTCTACTGTGTATATGATGCTATTGTTTCTGTCTCGGGAACAGATTTCTTTGTTTCACCTTCTTTGTAATCGCTGTGTTCTCCATTTCATTGTTTGATTTATGCGATATTATGTGATCTTTTAGTATGTTTTGAATCTGATTGTAATTATATAGCTTTATCAAGGTATCTTGTTATCAGAAGTTGTTTCTATGAATCCGTTTCGCACATATACAATGGCGCGACGTTAAAAAAATTTATTGCGCGCCAAAACTATTTGAATTCGAATTGCGCGCCAAGAACTTTTGATGTAGCAAGAAACCCTGAATAGGCTATATTCTGTACTGGCCGCCGCAAAGAAATAATGACATATGTGAAATTACAGATCCGTGGGTAAATAGTATTTTCAGTTGTTTTTTCTTGAGTTTCAGCCATTTTTTCTCACTTTCAATCCGATTTTTTCATTGTCACTATTCCTTTTTACGGCGCAATTGCATAAATACCAAATTGTGTCCATTATTAATAAGGGTTGCTTCATAACTTAATTCGAAAAAATGCTGCTTAAGTTATGAAGAATTGCTGTTTTGCGATCTAAAAAGTGTCACACCGTGTACCAAGTGCATTTATTTTATATACAGGGTGGCTTGAAAAAGCTCCCAGTTCAAGCTTCAGTAGATTTTTCAGGACATCTAGCATAGATTTTTGAGAGTTGAATTTGGAGCTTTTTGAATTTCACCCTGTATTAATCGGGAAAATTGATAATGAAAATGAATAAAATCTAAATAATAATTGAGAGTTAGTTTTATTCGATTGTCGGTAGATAAGAACACTCTTGTATAAACACTTTAGGAAATTTATTAATTAATCAAAACCGATACCCAACTATTTTGTTCTCAGGAGATCGCAAGTTGAAGTTTTGGAAGAATTTTTCATTCATTTTTAATTTTAGGATCAATTTTTTTAAAGTTTCACGAATACACTTGTAGAATGACTCAAGTAAATCAAGTAGGAATCAGTGATTAATAAGATTACTAAGATTGAATGAATCGCATTCCTAATATACTTGAACTGTTGGACACTGAATATAAAGATCTGTCTTTATTGTAAGACTATTCCATGTGCATCAGTGCGATTCGGTCATTGAGTGAGTCAGTCAGTGTTGAGTGGATCATTCAGCGAATCAGTCAATTATTGAGTCAGTCAGCGATTGATTCAGTCAGTGAGTGAGTCAGTGGATGAGTCCGTTCGTCATGTCGCATGTCTAGTCGAGTGCGTAGGACGCCGGCCTCGAAAAGCGGTGGTCCTAAGTTCGAAACCTGACCTGAGACACAGATCCTGATGCGTTGCTTTGGTGTTTCTGACATTGCCCGTCAGTTTGTTCAACTCTCCGGCCACTACGAAAACACAATTTTTTTTTATTAGTGTGCCATATGGCTTCAGTTGATGAAGAAGTCAGTTACAGATGAAGGAATGTTTTACCGAGATGGGGTTGGAAAGTTCCGGAGTTCGTTGCATACAGTCGTCTGTGAATACAAAAGTTTTAGGAAAAATTATTGTTCACCAACCGGGTCAGGTCACTAGCGGACGAGAAGGAGAGGGAAAAGTGAAATTCCCCCCTCTTTGGCAGTTTCAAAAAATATAACATGTTCCCTATGGTGTATGGAAAAGAAAATAATTTCTGCGTAATTCCCCCTCTTTGGATGATTCGCCTCCCTTCGGAGGTTTGGCTCGTCCGTCCAGCGAGTCAGGTAATCTTATGAAGACACCTTACATTTAAAGCCCGTATGTAGGTTCTGCAAGCAAAAATATTGCCAAAAACATCTGATAATGAAACATCAGACAATCAGTGTTAACACGCACATCAATCATCATCACCCCATGCTACACTTTGTTAAACTATGGTGTCAACCGAGAGTTGAGACTAGTAATGTTTCATTATCAGACGTCTTGGGCAACACATTTGCTTGCAGAAACAACATACGGGCTTTAGTATGTTCCCTAACACCAGTGGCTAGGATAACAAAAGTTATTATTGTTGTTGATGACTTCAGATTCAGAATGTTGACTTCGGGGGTTAGCGGAGGTTTGCAGTAAGCTCCCTGAATAACCCGAAGGCGTATTCGGTTGTATTTACGGGGACGGGGCACATTTAATGCCATTGAACCCAATATATGCCATTGTCCGACTGACATATCCCATCCCAACACTAGCGGACGAGAAGGGGAGGGAAAAGTGGAATTCCCCCCTCTTTGGCAGTTTTAAAAACTAGAGTTTGTTCCCTAAGGTGTAGGTAATATGGCCTGATTTCTGAGAATTCTCCCCTCTTTGGAGATATTCACCCACCCCCTTTGGAAGTTTGGCTCGTCCGACTGACATATCCCAACAAAAGATATTGATTTACAGCTTCGTATTGTCTCTTAAAGGTGCCCTTGATGTTTCCACACCTCCACAAAAGTGCCATATTGGGCGTAGAAGATTCTCAAGTAATGTCAGATAAACCAGCTTAATCTTTTTTGTATTGACGTTTGGAAAATTTCTTTAATTTCATGGCATATGTGGTTTCGGGTCCATAAAAATTTACTTTAAATAACAAGTTCCTTTAACCAAGTTACACATACACACAATAGATGTCTTGTTTCCACACCTCCACAAAGCGCCATATTGGACATATAAGTTCCTCAAATAATGTCAGATAAACTAACTTTCACTGTTTGTATGGATTCAGTACCCGGGAAAGAATAGGAACTTAGGTTTGTAAAGCCCGTATGTTGTTACTGGGAGCAAAAATATGGCCCAAAACGTCCGATAATGAAACATCACTAGCCTCAACTCAACTCAGTTGACAACATAGTTTAACACAGTATGGCATGGGGTGATGATGATTGATGTGCGAGTCAACACTGGTTGTCTGATGTTTCATTATCAGACGTTTTGGGCAATACTTTTGCATGCGGATACAACATACGGGCTTTATATGACAACATTCCTTGAAATCTAACCATCGTTTCTTGTTACTAAAAAAATAGTTGACCTGCTTTTCAAAACCAAATCTGCTTTCGGTGCGATGTCAAATTTATTAGAAACACACATGTTCGATAGTTGAATTCATTGCTCATGTGGCAACGAGTCCTTGAAGGTTAATTTTTAATAACAAGTTCCTTTGAACAAGCTACACATAAATGCCTTGTTTCCACACCACCACAAGGCACCAAATTACGTTTTCAAATATGTCAGATAAACAAACTTTGGCTTCAAACCCGGAAAAGTTATATGAATCCATATGGCAACCTTTCGGAAAGTCCAACCAGGTCTTCTAATGACTCAAAGATATTTTCCTCCAGTTTCGATTTTAATCTTCTTTTCTGCTCCTTGGCTCATCAGCTCATATGCTCATCAGCTCACCTGCTCATATGCTCATTTGCTCATCGGCTCATCTGCTCCTATGCTCATCTGCTCATCTGATCATCGGCTCATCTGCTTTTCTGCTCATCGGCTCATCTGCTCATAGGCTCATCTGCTTATCTGCTCATATGCTCATCGGCTCATCTGCTCATCTGCTCATCTGCTCATAAGCTCATCTGCTTATCTGCTCATATGCTCATCGGCTCATCTGTTCATTTGCTCATCTGCTCATTTGCTCATCTGAACATCGGCATACATTGTATCTGCTTTCCTGCTCATCGGTTCATCTGCTCATAGGCTCATCTGCTTATCTGCTCATCTGCTCATCGGCTCAACTACACATCTGCTCATAGGCTCATCTGCTCATCTGCTCATCTACTCATCTGCTCATAGGCTCATCGGCTCATCTGCTCAACTGCTCATCTGCTCATGCACATCTGCTCGTCTGCCAGCCAGCGTTCACATGACATTTGCAGTACATACTGTACGAATATTAAACGAGTCCAAAAACATTTTTAATAACAAGTTACTTACATTACTTACTGAACGAACGATATGAGAATTTATGAAACGATATTTATCAATTCAGAGGCACCCTTCATTCAACTCCATATGCCAGTATCCCCCCTTCGAGAAAGGCCAACAGGTTTTAGGTGACTTGTTTATAAAATCCAACCCAGGCATCGAAAGTTCTCCAAATAATGTTAAATAAACAAACTCTGACTTTTGGGATGGATTCGATGTAAACTCAAAACTCCGCAACCATTCAAGATGGGTTTTAGAAATATACAAGTTGATTTGCAGTTTTTTTTCAACATTTTGAAAAGTTTCCGAAACGTTTCGTTTCGATATTTGCTTCTGGATCTGATTTCGGAATTATTTCGGAACAACACGAAAAGTTTCTGAGACTGGCGCCCTAACCACTAGTCTTCGAAGGCCCTCTATGCATATTTCCAAAACCCAAAACTTTTCCTAGAATTCTTTCCATACACGAAATTTTATGTTCGCGCACTAAGTTGGGTAACCGCTGAAATACCACCGCTGCGCGGGCCTAACGCGCTTGTCCTCGCTCCCGCTCGGACGAGCCAGCCTTACGATAGGTAATCGGGGGTTAACGGACAGTAAAACTTCATTTAGAATTTATAAAATTTTTGGCGTGTAGTAAAAATTCTAGGACAATTTTTGGCTTTTGGAATTTTGCGCCCTCTATCGGACTTGGTGAAGCACTGGCGGACGAGCCAAAACTCCAAAGGTAGGGGAATTTCTCCAAAGACGGGGGGAATCGTCAGATATTAGGCAACTTTACCTACGCATTAAGGAATAAAATCCACGTTTCTAAATTCATCAAAGAGGGGGGAATTCCACTTTTTCCTCCCCATCTCGTCCGCTAGTGTGGTGAAGTAAAGTGCGGTATTGGTGAAATCGCTGTGACATCCGTATTCCGATTGATTATATTTCTTGCGGTTAACAGATCGGTCAGGTCGGTATCTTGTTTTCAAACGTTGAATCATCGAATCGTTATCCACAATCACAAATGCTTTTCAATACTTTTTGATAACCTTTTAAAGGAGTTTTTTCTCAAAAATTTGAAGGCGCACCAGAATAGCAGATACTCTTTGAAAATGTAAAACGCTGAACTACATAGTCAAGGCCACTAGCGGACGAGAAGGGGAGGGAAAAGTGGAATTCCCCCCTCTTTGGCGTCTTCAAAAAGTGGAATTGGTTCCTTAAGGTGTAGGTCAAATGACCTGAAAACTGCTAATTCCCCCCTCTTTGGTGAAATTCCCCTCCCTTTGGAGAATTAGCTCGTCCGCCAGTGGTCAAGGCCTAGATGTTACTTGTCATGTAACTCAACAATCAGAACATATCTTCAGATGTTACACTCCCATAGCACTAGCGGACGAGAAGGGTTGGCCCCCTTAATTGGCGTTTTCAAAAAGTTTAATTTGTTTCCTAAGGTGTAAATAAAATGTACGTAGACCTTGATCATCAAACCACTTCATAGTTCACCTCATACTTTAACCATGAGTTTAATTTGTTTCCTAAGGTGTAAATAAAATGATCTGAAAACTACTATTTCCACTTTCTTTGGCAAAGTTCCCTTCCCCTTCCTTTGGAAGATTGGCTCGTCCAATGTTTCACATCTAAAAGACACACATTTATGTACGTAGACCTTGATCATCAAACCACTTCATAGTTCACCTCATACTTTAACCATGAATGGCGGTTATAAATTACCAACTTTTTACGGAAATTGTTGTCTCAATCTGAAACTTTTTTGTGTTTCAATTTCAACCAAATAGAAGAAACGTATGAAAACAGTTTTTTTGATTCAATATGTAATTTCTCTGAAATCTAATCCGCCACCTCTTCTACATGTAACCTATTGTTCCGTGATTTCATGGTTTCATGTGCATCGGTAGAAGCGGATGAGAAAAGAAGAACAAAGAGGACATTTTCACCAGATGTTTGTAAGTAGGTGTCAGCAGAGAAAGGGTGCTTCATGGTGCCCTCGGAGGAGAAATTTCGTTTCGTTAACACTAAAGTTAACGGATTTTCACGACTATTCCATTCTTTACATCCGCTGCAGTACCCTTAATGCATGCATTGAGGTCGTTTCGTTAGTTGCATTGCATCTGCATGCAATTTCGCATGTTGCAAGTTGTTGCAGGCGGTGTTGCGGAATATTTTAATTCGTGTTTCACTTATTAAAACTATTATAAGCAGAACAAAAAAAAATAACAGCAATAAAAAATACTCGCAATTTCTCCACACTCACTCAGTTCTTTCTTGGAAGCGGAATCGAACTTGAATCCGGTTCGAATTCACAGTTGATTAGAAGGCTGGAAAAAGTTGATTTCACCCTCATTGGCGGTTTCGAAACTTTTTTATCATCAAAACTACTCATAAATTGGTATTTTCCTCTCTTTTGAGACTGTCTTTTTTCCTCTCTTTTTACTTGTCTGAATGAAACAAAATCTGAACTACACTTTTTGACTCTGAGTACTAATCCGACTGCTTTATTGACCTTCAGTACGATTATGTGAGCTAGCTACTTGACTGAATACTTATTTGTTGTTGTTGTTGTTGTTGTTGTTGTTGTTGTTGTTGTTGTTGTTGTTGTTGTTGTTGTTGTTGTTGTTGTTGTTGTTGTTGTTGTTGTTGTTGTTGTTGTCCCAACACGGAACCAACAGGACAGGTTTACGATAGCAATCGATTTCAGTTTCTCTCTTGCGTAAATCCAAACAATAGAAAACAAAGAAAACTGACCGCCTACACCAGAAGCAGAAACCAGTGAAAAACACGTCGGGGTTTTTCACGATTGTGTGATTGTAAAATTTCGGGTCGAAAGTTAGAAAAAAAGTATCTATTTTCAGTCATCTGCGAACAATCATGGAAACGTTATCGTAATAAATGATTAAAACATGTGAGAAAAATATAACTTAAGTTTGTACGCGTATCGAGAACCGATTCGAATTCTAATAGCGAGAAAACTTTTCGAGTACATTACCACACAAAACATCCCATACAACTGTTTTGTAACCAAAATGTTTATAAACTATTCTACTGTAATCATTTAAATTGGTCTGTATTATGTTGTCTAGTCAACCAGCCTCCCTCCCCATCCGCTTTCGCCATGTTACTAAGAGACGAAAGAAAGGGGAATTTCCCCTCTTTGACGTTTTCTATACGTAGAATTTGGTCTTCCAAGATGTAGGTGAAATAACCAAATATCCGTAAATACCCCCTCTTTGGGAAAATTCCCTCCCTTTGATGGTTTAACTGGTCTGCCAGTGGCTTCCGCAACATATTTTCAAAGTTTACTCGAGCGCAAAATTGGCCCCAATTTTCGTCAACCAACGTAAGCTTAAGGTGTACAGCTATAGTTTCGACTGTAATATAAAAAAAACATGTGGTGCAGTGGTTAGCACGCCTGTCTACTAAACACGTCGTAGTGGGTTCGAATCCCATCCGGAACGAAAATTGTATTTTGAGGTGGTTCCGCTATCAAAATACTCGATTCCTAGATAAATTATATTTCTTTAAATAATCATAATTATGAATGTGGACTGAAATAAAATCCTTTCTTGATATACCTTTGTGCATATGAGCTGCTGTACATACTTAAGGTTTTATTTTCAGTCACAATCGTTTAGTCAGTCAGTCAGTCCGTCAGTCAGTCAGTCATTCAGAAGTCCGTCAGTCAACCAATCAACCAGTCAGTCAGTCATTCAGCCCACCAGTCCGTCAGTTTATAACGTACATACCTACATATGTATGTAAATCGGCTCTAACATTACCCATGCACGGTTGTATATGATACACTTCACGTTTCATGAAAGCTTGATATACCTACATACTCATGTGCACTGAGCTGGATCGTATGTTCTACTAGACTATTAAGTACAGTATGTGTATGCAGCTAAGCAGACACACGCGGTCCACATAGCAAGCGGTTATGTGGCATTTAAACTGACGTGCTGTTTCATACAAACATAAGCTTCCATTTATATTTTCCTTTACTAGTTTATAGCTTCTTCAGGGTTTCTTGTTGTCAAAAAATAAATTTTCAGGTCGGTTACGCATGTATGCAATGAATTAAGCGCAAATTCCGAATGTTATGTGAAAGAGTTTTTATTTCTTG
Source organism: Daptonema setosum (assembly GCA_964036265.1). Taxonomy (NCBI): domain Eukaryota; kingdom Metazoa; phylum Nematoda; class Chromadorea; order Monhysterida; family Xyalidae; genus Daptonema; species Daptonema setosum. Next base: position 28,374,304 of record OZ038447.1, on the reverse strand, counting down.
AAATTTTGAAAGCGCGCCAAAAACAGATTTGAATTCAAACTGCGCGCCAAACAGTTTTTGGCTAACAAGAAACCCTGGATAGGCTATAACTTAATGAAAACAAGAATGGATTCTATTGGGATATTTTGTTACTTTTCATTAGATTGACAGTCACTTTTGGCATTTGTGTAATCTGAAGCTCATTTCCATACAATTATAAGCTTCCATTCAAATTTTCAATCACTAGAATAATTTGATGAAATTAAGGATGTATAGCCGTTTCTAACTTTCTAGTACTAGTATCAATGGTAGAAAAATTCTCCACTTTTCAATATATTTTTCTTATGTTGAATTGGTCACCGTACATCTGCATATATACCCGTGAGCGGTTATGTAGAATTCATGTAAGCATACGTTCATTTCCATACAAACGCAAGGTTCCATTTAAATTTTCCGTCTTCAACTGATCAAGATGAAAATTCGAAGCCACTGGTTTTTGCATATATTCTGTAACAATGGTGAATGTTTTTCTATTTTTCATCAGATTTTCCTTATATTGAAATAATTACGGTACATCCAACTAGACAAGGAAGCGGTTGTGTGGCATTAAGCTGACTTGCTGTTCCATAAAAATACAATCTTTCATATTATTTTCGTTACATAGTTCAACTTAACGATAATTAGGATTCACATCCACTTCTTACTGTTTCATGTATAACTTGTTACAATGATCAGTATTCATTCATTTTCAATCAGAATGTACTTTCATTCGTAATTTCTTATGATGAAATGATTACGGTACATCTTCAGTAACTATACACGCAAGCGGTTGTGTGGCATATTAGCTGACGTCATACAAACACTAAGTTCCATTTTAATTTCTGATTGATGGTTAAACTAAAAAAGGATTTACTCTATCAGTATATTGTCCCACTTTTTATTTGACTTTTTCTTTTATTGATATGTTTACAGTACATCTACATAAATAGACACGCAAGCGATTGTGTGACATTCAGCTGAAGTTGCCTTTTTGTTCCATACAACATAAGTTCTCATGGTAATTTTCAATCTTCAACTCATAAAAATAAACTTATAGAGCTACCTCTAAAATTTCATATGTATTCTGTATCTGTAACAATGGATATTTGCTTACTTTTCATAGAAAACTTTCGTATATTGAATTGAACTTATATTTTAGCTGACTTACTGTGCCATAGAAATGTTAGGTTCCATTATAAGTTTCGATATATAGTTCAACATAATGATAATACGGAATTCTAACTTTACTGTATTTTCTTTAATAATGTCGCATATTTTCTTACTTTCAGTATACTTTTCTTTTGATGCGGTAAAGATGATTACGGTAAAGATGAATAGACATGCATGCGATTGTGTGGCATATTTTTGAAATTTTGCACATGATCATGTTCACTCTTAATAAACTAACATGCAGTGGATTAGAACTTCCGAAAATTTGAACGCGCGCCAAAATCAGTTTTGAATTCAAACTCCGCGCCAAAAACATACAAAAGGTAAGTCCGGAATCGTATGGCTGGTTGCCAGGTGCCACTACTCCCTGATTGATGTTTCCCCGTGATCATAATTCATAGGTGCCGTGGAACATGTTCATTTAACCATGAAATTTCGACGGGCACATCTCGTTAAGGTAATGGCATTATTGATGTGGCATTGTGGATTGCCCATTATTAGAGGTAATTCAGGGTTCTCTTCATGATAAACGATATTTTGGGGGAAATTTGCTTTTTTGCATGCTACTTGAATTGAAAAAGCGACCGTATCACGGAAAGTAGTCATTCAATATGGTACATGAAGATAGGCCTCGTAATTGTTCATAAGAAAGTCCAAAACGTGGCACAGAAAATTTCTTACTTGAGAGTCCGGTTCTGGATTTGAGAATCTGGTTCTAAGAAATTTTTAAAAGTGGCTAAAACGTGGCACAGAAAATTCATTGCTTGAGAATCCGGTTCTGGACTTAGAATCTGGTTCTGGCCATGCCATGGGTTCTCGCAGTTTTAAACCATTTCTTACAATCAAACACCACATTGCGAAACCCCTTTGGAACTTCAAATTCCTCTTATGCGTTTATGCTGAGTCTGAATGGCGATTCAAGTATTTTTATGACTCGCCACCCCAATACTCATGTGTTCCTTTAATAATGGTAAGTATTATGAACCAGTTGTATGAAGCCATTAGCAGACGAGTAGGGGAGGGAAATGAGGAATTCCCCCTCTTTGGTGGTTTCAAAAAGTAGTTTGTAATGCGTAAGTAGGTAGAACGACCTAATTTCTGCCATTTCCCCCTCTTTGAAAAGATTCCCCTCCCTTTGGGGGTTTTGGTCATCCAGGAAGTTGTATGAAGCGGAAAATTCTCCCAATATTAGGACATCATTACTTCCTAACATTTCCTAACAAAAGTTTTGGCCGAAAAAAAGTTATCGTGTGTTTTCTAGTTAACTTGAGTCTGTTAATTTTTTATGGTACATGGTATGATATTATAAACCAGTTGTATGGAGCGGAATCTTCTCCCGATATAGGGACATCATTATATGTATGTACTTCCTGATATATTTTAGCAGAAGTTCTAGCCAAAAAAATTTACCATGCGTTTGCCTAGTTAACATGTCTGGTTATTTTCTATGGTGCATGGTACATGGTATGGTATTATAAACCAGTTGTATAGAGCGGAAACCTTTCATGACCACGTTGAATACGATACAGTGGCCACCAAATAAGGGGGGTCGACTTGGCTGTTCTATTCGGCAGTTCCAGAAAGTGGAAATTGTTTTTTCCAGCGTAGGTACAGTAACATGGGGGCAGGGTTGGCCTGATGTGCTGAATTACAACCGCAAACGCCTGCGCACGTGTGAAACATTACATCAGTTTGACCTAATTGAAAGTGTTACTAATTTTTCATTCATTGCAGAGATTTCTTTTAATAGTTCCAAATTCAAATAAGCAAAGTAGGTAATTAGCTAGTCGCCTGTCTAGTCTAGTGCGTAGGGCGCCGGCCTCGAAAACCGGCGGTCCTAAGTTCGAAACCTGACTTGAGACACAGACCCTGACGCGTTGCTCTGGGGTTTCTGCCATTGCCCGTCAGTTTATTCAACTCTCTGGCCACTACGAAAACACCATTCTGATATGGTATTAGTGTGCCTTATGACTTCAGTCAATGAAGAAGTCCAAGTAAAAAAAAAAAAAATTAGTTCAACAACTATAAAAACTGACTACAACTAATGTTTCACGTGTGCGCAAAGATTTCATTGTTTACAGCTCAATAGCCACTTTCATTGGCAAAATAGGTTATTTTCACTTCCGCCATCCCCGCTCCCCCTCCGCCATTCCGCCCCTCAACCAGTTTGCATGAAAACATGATTAAGCAGAAAGGCATTAACAGAGCTGCTACCACACACCCAATGATAGATTATCTGAGAAAATTTTCAAAAATTTGAACACGCGCCAAAATTAGTTTTGAATTTAAATCTCGCGCCGAAAACTGTTCCGATTAACAATAAACCCTGGATAGCCTATATCTCCCGCACCCACAACCAACTTGCACAAAAACATGATTAAGCAGAAAGGCATTAAAAGAGCAGAGCTACCACCAAATACCCAGTGGTATATTATCTGAGAACAATTTCAAAATGTTGAACGCGCGCCAGAACTAGTTTTGAATTCAAATTTCGCGCCAAAAACTATTCTGAGAAATTTTTATAACAATAAACTCTAGATAGCCTATATCTCCCGCACCCACAACCAACTAGCATAAAAACATGATTAAGCAGAAAGGCATTAACAGAGCTGCTACCACACACCCGAATGATAGATTATCTTAAAAAAATTCAAAAACTTGAACGTGCGTCAAAATTAGTTTTGAATTTATACTTCGCGCCAAAAAATTGTCTAAGTAACAATAAACTCTAGATAGCCTATGTCTCCCCCCCCCCCCCCACAACCAGCTCGCATAAAAACATGATTAAGCAGAAAGGCATTAACAGAGCAGAGCTGCCACCACACACCCGAATGATAGATTATCTTTAAAAAAATTCAAAAACTTGAACACGCGCCAAAAGCAGTTTTGAGTTCAAACTTCGTGCCAAAAACTTTTCTAAGTCGTTTTTATAACAAGAAACCCTGGATAGCCCATATCTCCCGCCCCCTACAACCAGCTTGCATAAAAACAAGATTAAGCAGAAAGGCATTAACAGAGCTCCTACCACACACCCGGTGGTTACTGTGCTCTACTGGCGGACGAGAAGGGGTGGGAAAAGTGGAATTCCCCCCTCTTTGGGGGTTGCAAAAAGTATAGTTTGTTCCCTTAGGTGTAGGTAAAATGGTCTTAAAACTGCTAATTCCTCCTCTTTTTGAATAAATTCCCCCCACTTTGGAGGATTGGCTCGTCCGCTAGTGGTTACTGTGCTGCCCCGTTGGGCTGGCGTGGCATGGATTATTTCGGCATCCAATGTAACTATTTTATAATGCCACCAAACTCCTGGCCAAGTTGGATGGAAGTTTTCTCATGATAATTTTTGGTGATTTCTCATGTCATGATAATTTGAAATTTCGGGTATTTCTCTAGATATGGCATTCAATTTAACTACCGGTATTTTGTATTGCCGAAAGTCTTGCCAAGTTGGGTTGGCTGGCACGGATTATTTCATGCTTCCGATGAAACGATATCATAACATCAAAACTTTTGGCCAAGTTGGATGGTTAAAGTATATGGAAATTTTCTGCTGAAAAAATGCTTGACTTGAAATTAATTTTTTTTTGTCTGGGAATCGTACATGTAACTATTTTATAATGCCAAAACTCTTAGTGAAGTCGGATTAAAGTTTTCTGATGATTAATTTTTTATGAACTTTCTGGTATTTTTTCAGAAATGGCAATCCTTTTTTTACCATCGGTATTTTGTATTGCCAAAAACTCTTACCAAGTTTGGTGTTTACTGTGCTGCCACATTGGGTTGGCTAGGCATGGATTATTCCATGCATCCAATGTTACTATTTTATAATGCCAAAACTCTTGCCAAACTATGCCGCCATTTATCGGTGGAAGTTTTTGTGTTGATATTTCGAGGATTTTCCTATATTTTCATGAAATTTTTCGCATTTATCTAGAAAGCGCATAAAAATGGCTTTCATCTTTTGGCATCCAATGTAACTATTTTATAACGCCACAAAAACTCTTGTAAAACTATGTCGTGTACGTTTGTGGGTGGTTTTTTGCAGATATTTGCTGAACTTTTGGGAAATTTTATTATTATTATTATTCAAATAAATTTTAGTATAAAACTATATAGCTTGGTCAGAGTTTCTTGTTATTATAAATGAATTTTGTGGAGTGGTTACTCCGTAAGCAATGAATTAAACGCAGTTTTCGTACATATGTTGTCCGAATGTTATGTGAAAAAGTATGTTTATGATCGAGAATTTGAAAGTGCGCGAAAAAGAGATTTGAATTCAAACTTCGCGCCAACAAGTTTTTATCTGACAAGAAACCCAGGTTAGCCTATACCACGCCACTCATTGACACGATTCCCAGTTCCTCCCAGTGAGACCAAAGTGGCAAACGATGAAAAAACAGCTGCCACTCATCCAGGGGTATAGGGGGACCAGTCGAACGGAAAATCCGCGGCGGATTAATACCCCCAGATCTCCCCCTCTCGGAAATTTTCATAACGTGAAGCCTTTCTTAGTACGTTGTTCTGTGAACTTTTCTACTGAAACTCCGCCCACTTTTGCCAGAGGATACTCCCTTCCTCGGAGCAGCGCAATTTTTCAACCAGTATAGCAGCCAATGATTTACTTCAAGGGAAGGGATTTTTCTCTGACATTTAAGATTCCGCAGTCTCAGGGCCATTCTACGTTACACCTCAAGGAATAATACTGTATTTTTCTAAAACTCCCAAAGAGGAGGGAATTCCACTTTTCCCCTTGGTCCGCTGGTATCTGCAAGATGGATGACGGTCAATCATTGTTTGGTGTCGTCGACTTGGTGGCCAAGGGGCGGAACCACTAGCGGACGAGAAGTGGAGGGAAAAGTGGAATTCCCCCCTCTTGGGCTTTTTCAAAGAGGAAAAAATCTGTCCCTAAGGTTTAGGTAAAATGGCCTGTTCCCCCTATTTGAGAAAATTTCCCTCCCTATGAGGATTAGCTCGTCCGCCAGTGGGTAGGTCCATTGCCGTTACATATTGGTATTGTTGTGCCTTTCTCGCTTTAGGAGGTCCCGGTGATTTGTTTCTATTTTTGTTGACTCAGTGATGAAATTTTTGACAATTTTGAGGCGCGTTAGAAGTTGCTTTTTAAGGATTTTTTTTATTTATATGAACATATCCGACACACGCGTTTATGTTCGGTCCTGAAAACTTTTCCAGTAATAGTACCCTTTGAAAAGGTATTATCTTTTTAACCATCTTCACAACATCCCAATTTGTCCTCCATTCCAAACCAATGGTGTCGGGACAAATATCTATGTACCGGGGCGATGGTTGTTGCAGTCGATTCTTCATACTAACGCCCCTTCAAGATCGTGTTCTTTGCCATTGAGATCATCAGTCATTGACTGGACGGTGACGAGGAAAAGTTTATTTTGGAGCAGGTCTTCTTCCTCTTTTGAGTTCTCAACATAACGAGCATTGACTTTCCATCATAAAATAAGAATTTTTACAGCCCTTGGAAAAGTGAGAATACGGTTACAGCTTGTACGTGGTATGTACAGTATCTTGTTTCCAGACCCCTTTATACAATAGCTTGTAAACATTCTTTGTTTTTTTCTAAAAAAATTTTTTCCAATAAGTTACGCCCTACAATAGCCTGCGGTCAAATTCAGTTACTTCCAACTAATAATTCCAATAAATTTTGTTCGGCATGACTGTATAGCCTCCGTAATTCATTATGAGAAAAACCAAATCCGGATTACGACCGACGAATTTCCAGTGAATAAGATTTTCACCACGCATGAATTTTATTATTTTCATTCCCTGCCTATTGAATACTTTCTTCATTTTTTTCAACAATGTTTTAATTGAAATGTATATATTTCGGGTTTCTGAAAAATAATGTCGGTTCTATTATTCTATTAAAAATTATAAAATTGAAGTATGTAATAAATTTAGCACGTTTGACGCCGAAAACTATTGATTTCGAATTTTGTCCCGAATCTGAGACAATTTTTTTTGTCGTAAGACTATTTCCCGGCATGAAGTGGCATGTACACATCATGACTGGGAAAAATCTTATTCATTTGTTATAATGAAATACGGAGCCTATAATCTCATATTTTACTCTCTTTTTATTCCTAATAAAAATTTGTGCATACGGTATTATATGGCATCATATGCCAACATCGCAACTCGCAAATGAATTGAAAAAGGAAATGCGTATCATTTTCCCAGGGCTTAGAAACAAAGTTTCGCGTTTACATATAATTATAAAGAAGATAGTATCATGTTACGAAAAATTTATATCTAAACGCACCGAATTAATAAGGCGCAGAGTTCTATGTTTGTCAACGTATAAGTTCCATGAAAGTTGTATCATTTTACAACCGTATGTGCAATATCCTACGATTACAGCCTGGCATTCGACTTGAAATTGGAAATGCGTACCATTTTCTCAGGGCTTAGAAACAAAGTTCTGGGTTTACATATAATTATGAGAATAAAAGTATCAGGTTACTAGAAATTGATTTATATACAGGGTGGCTGTAAAGTAACGACGCGTTTTCCGGCCGTCTATTTCTCAGAACTATTGTATTGCATGATTAACTTTTACATGCCAATTATATGTATTAATACCTGAAATTTCAGATACTGAGGTTCATTTTAGTGTAGGACTGCTCAATTTAGTTTTTTTTTCGAAAATTAACGTGAATTTCGTTATTTTTCAACAAAACTGACCGAAATTCCATGAAAACTCGTATAGTAATACGAATTAAGTATCAAATGGTTTCAACCAGGATTCATAATGATATGAACAAATGGTAAGTTGAGTTTTGTGTTAAAAAATTTATGAAAGAATTATAATTCATAGTACTTCACTACCAAAAAGTCTCAATGAATGAAGAAAAAACGCGAAATTCGATAAAAATTCCAAAATTTCGAAAATCAAAGGTTTAGGTCCTAAGTAGGATTATCGAACTTCTATAACTTCTATAACACAAATCTGCTGTCATAAGACACCATTAAGGGTCATAAAAGCATGATAATTGGTGAAAAATGCAGAAATAAGATTCTGATGTAAAAAGTGACATGTGAAAGCTGGCTTAATTTTCACCATTAGATAATACCAATAGTGTTATTTGGCGATGAGAATTTTTAAAAATCATTATAAAAATAGTGTGTAAACTTTTAGAATTCTATAAAGCTTTTATTTTGGAAAAAAAAATCCGTCTAGGACCCAAGAAGTAAAAAAAATATTGCTTTTTGACAGAAATTCCACAAAAGGCCTACAAATACATTATAATACGTCAAATCTGACGACATAATTCAATTTTTCAGGTGTTTTTACGCACGTTTGACTATAAAGACACTTATCACACAATATAATTTTTTTGAGAAATGGGCGGCCGGAAAACGCGTCGTTACTTTACAGCCACCCTGTATAATGCATGTACACCCGTTACTACATGCACCGAATTAATTAAGCGCACAGTTCAATATTTGTCCAAGTGTAAGTTCCATGGAAATTTTATCTCTTTACCATCGTGTATGTTATAAAGCCCAAACAACGTTTCTGGTTTTTCAAAAAAGTGTCAACACGGCAGTTCGAGTTCAATTCTGTTTCAACTTAAAAAACAAATGTGCGTGCTCGTTTCATAAAAACTATTTTGATAACACGATGCCCTGACCAAGTAATACGGCTTTTGTTATGCTACCATTATTATTATTATCATTATACCTAAGTACATACATTGAATGTGTGATCAGCTGATGATGACCAACTATATACCATATATCTCAGTTTCCAAAGGTGGCTCTGGTGTAAACTTGACTATAGGCCTCGTAATTGGTTATAAGAAAATCCAAAACGTGGCACAGAAAATTCCTTACTTGAGAATCCGGTTCTAAGAAATTTTAAAACGTAACACAGAAAATTCATTACTTGAGAATCCGGTTCTGGACTTGAGAATCTGGTTCTGGCCGTGCCATGGGTTCTGGCAGTTTTAAACAACTTCTAATAATCAATTATGAGACCTATACATATATATAGTTTTAT
>OZ038447.1:28360090-28362590 GCA_964036265.1 Daptonema setosum | reverse complement strand
ACTCTTTTTGTATTTCCTCAAATGTAGTATAAATTAGTAAACTTCTCCCAATAACAACAGCTGGGTCGATAAAAAAATTTCGGGCCACTTTTGGTTCCTCTGAAAGATGCAATTCGGAATGTTGATATTTTCGATGAATACTAATCGGAAATCATAGTGTTTTTTTATTCTTTCCAACTTTTTTTGTATATAACTAAATGTATTATAATTTAGTAAACTACTCGCAATAACAACAGCTGGGTAGATTATAAAATCTCGCGGCCACTTTTGGTTCCTTTTGAAGATTCGGAATGGTAATATTTTCGTTGCATACTATTCGGAAAACAGTTTTTCTTTATTCTCTTTAGCTTTTTTCGGATTTTCTTAAAAAAAGTTTTTGTTAAGCTTCACAGATGCCTTTAACGAATGGTGATATTTTCATTGAATACGATTCGGAAATCGTAGTTTTTATTTATTTTCTTTTACTTTTTTCGTATTTACTCAAATAAAGTGTAGTTTAGTGAATTACTCGCAATAGCAACAGCTGGGTCGAAAAATAATCTTGGGCCTCTTTTGGTTTCTCTGAAAGATGCAATTCGGAATGTTGATATTTTCGCTGAATACTATTCGGAAATCGTAGTTTTTCTTTATTCTTTTTACCTTTTTTCGTATTTTCTCAAATGTAGTATAATTTAGTAAACTACTCGCAGTAACAGCCGCTTGTTCGTGTGTAAAATTTTGGAACCACTTTTGGTTCCGTTTCTAATCTTCGTTGATTCCCTTTTTATAAAAAGATGCCTTTCGGAATGGTGATATTTTCGCTGAATACTAATCGGAAATCGCTGTTCTTTATACGTATTTTTTCAATCTAAGTTATTTTTTCAGTGCTTGCCAACAGCTGGTACGTCTAAATCTGTATACTTTTGGCTCTTTTGAAGATGCTTTTGGAAGAATGGAATTTTCCATGAACACTGTATTATAAAGATATGAAGTTGAAATAGATAAAAGAAATTTTCCTCAACTAGAATTATTGCCCATAAACAGAAACTATCTAACATATAATCCTAAACGGTATGTCGAGTCGTTTATAAGACACCGCTATCCCAGCCGGTTGGCTCTCATCAGTTATAATAACCTCAACCAGTTGTATGTTTCCACTTTTTACTATTGTGTTGCAAGTTCGGATGGCTTCCGCAATTTCATTCGACTTAGCTCTCCAGTACCCAACTTTTATGTGTGGATGCTTACTTAAAAAAAAATAGTTTTGTCGTTTATGTAGTTAGGATTCTCTGAATAAGTACCTAGATAAATTACATTTTTACAAAGGACAATAATCAAGAAAAAGTTCTGGTTGAACGGGTTCGACAAGAAGAAAATTAAATGCGTAGGATATAGTTTTATGAATTCAGAGTTCTAACTGAATGACATACATACAATACATATTTAGTGACTGAAACGGTGTCTTTAATGACTCAACCGACCCATTCATTCCTCTTTTATAGTAGATTTCCTAATTTCAAACTACAGGGTGGTCCAAAAAAAGACAACACTTTGAAACTGAATAACTCTTGGCACAGAGATCAAATTTCATTGAAAGTTTCAGGTAATATCATCAACATACTAACTTAGAAAAATGTATAAAATCAAGGTGATCGGACAATCACAGCGGCCACCACGCATTAATGTTTGCAAAAATTCGTGTGGGTCAAAAACCGAGCGATTCATACATGAGCATTTAGGACATGGTTTACCCGTGACTTGAAACAATAAACTCAGTTATTTAGCCTGTAAACAATCAAGAGTCTTTTTTACTCATTCTGAAGCATTTGTAGTTTATATTTTTCGGATTTTATTTTTCATTCAACAAAATTTTGATTCAGAGGTGAAAACTGCGTGTATTTTCTTCCCACATTGAAAAAGAGCTTAGTTTAGCTAATTTAAAATGAAAAAATAAAAACCAATTGAACAAAATGCTTAAAAATCAACGATAAAAGTTAATTAAACGTGGAGTTTTTACCAATGGCTAGAAAAATCTGATGTTTCATTTATTACGTGCCCCTTGAATATGCATGCAAGATTAGGCGGTTTTTGACCCATGCGCATTTTGGCAAACATTAATGCATGGTGGCCGCTGTGATTGTCCGATCAACTTGGTTTCATATATTTATCTAAGTTAGTATGTTGTTGATAATACCTGAAATTTTCAATCAAATCTGATTTCTGTGCCAAGAGTTATTCAGCTTCAAAAAGTTGTCATTTTTTTGGACCACCCTGTAGTTACATGCATTGAATATGATTATGATTCATACAAACAAAAGGTTTTCGTCACTGAAATGGTCATCCTAAAATAATAACTTGCATGATTACTAACCAGGCAGAAGAGGGTTTGAAACTAATTTGTTATGTTTAGGTAAGTAGTCTATCACTGTATCTATGAATATATTTTATTCGGCCTTTCAAATTGATACCAGTAGTAAGTCAGTCAGTCAGTCAGTCAGTCAGTCAGTCAGTCAGTCAGTCA
>OZ038447.1:28315090-28345090 GCA_964036265.1 Daptonema setosum | reverse complement strand
TGAAATCTGAAATTCTTTTTGTTTTGAAAACTTTAAGTCATTTCCTATATCGAGTTTTCTCTGTATCCAATGTTTTATACTATTATATATTGCTTGGTCAGGGGGTCTTGTTACTAAAATGTGCTCCTATAAACCCTCTATTAGTACTCATGTTTGTATACTAGCATCATCTGACCAAGATGATTTAGGCACAAACCGCAAAATTTGGAGCAGTAATTTATGTATTTTTGTGGGTGAAAAATATAAATTGTAAGAAGTTGAAATACCAGTAAGAATAAACTGGAGTCTGAAGTTATCTGACATGAGCAACATATATTTGAGATGTTCTATTATATCATGAAATTTGTATGTCTCATACGAGCATTGTGATTTCCACAATTATTGAATTTATTATTTTTGCTATATTATTTATTCGTATTATTTTTTGCGGAAAAAATTCATTATTGAGTATGCCGTTTGTTATTCATGTATTACGTACAAATTTATTATATATCATTATAGCTGTTTCTATTTCCTAGTATTTTCGCGCTTTAGAAGAATATTTCTTGGAGTCTGAAAGTTTCCAACTGAGGTTATAGCTTGTTCGTAAACGGATTCCAATAGTTTTGTACAGAGTAACACCACTAAAATCAACTGAAATTGTAAAAACCAATTTTATTGATTTGGCGCGTTCTAACAACGAATTTAAATTTTAAGCCGTGGAGTGTTTATGGTCAAGGTATAACTACAGTATAGCGAATTTTATTTATATATGGAATTTTTCTTGATTTCTATTCTTATTTTCAACATTATTATTTTTCTATTCATTCAGCTTTTTTTGTATCTAATCGCCTGCAACTTTAATACTCTTTTTCTACTGCCATTTCTTTTGATTATTGTGAGGCCGGTCAACAAAACGAAGTCACTCTTGAGCTAAAAATCATTCTAAAACTTAGTGGGTTTACATTAAAAATTTTACTTGGAGAATTTTTCATTCTTTAATGAAAATTCACATTACAATATGTAACGTAAATGATTTGTTATTATTTTAATTGACTATATTTTAATTTCAAATAACTTTAAGAGAGAATGACAGTGTTTGGTTGACCGGTTTTATTCTACACCATGTTGCCTGTTAATAAAAGGGAATATTTGGATGGGTTTTCAAATGGGTTGACAGTTTTCTGCAATTAAATTGAAGCTTTACCAGCATGGAAGGTTGCTGAACGTTAATTATTTTAGGCTTTTCAAAAACATCAACTGACAAACACGTTTGACTCACTAGCAATTAACAGATCATTAGAATTTTTTTAATAACAAGATGCTTTACCGAGTTTCAACATATTGGCTCACTGAGTATCTGATTATCTTTATAATATCTAAGCAACATAAATATTTCAAGCTTTATTGGTAATTCTTTTCAGAATAACTACGAATGGATAGCACGGATAGGGAACGTTTGAACATCGTTATAAAGTACAAAGATGGAATGTTCAAATCAATACAGGGATTGAAAAACGCAAATTTTCAAAAATCTTTTTGTACATGGTGGTTTGACAAGATACTACATAAAATAGTGTTAAAAACCGTATGTTGTTTCTGCAAGCAAAAATATAGCTCAAAACGTCTGACAATGAAACTCAACTCGGTGGACACCATGGATAGTTTAACACAGTATAGCGTGGGGTGATGATGACTGATGTGCGTGATAACAATGATCGTCTGATGTTTCATTATCACACGTTTTGGGCAATATTTTGCATGCAGAAAAAACATACGGGGTTTACATTGTTTTTGTTGTTGTTAAACAGCTGTGTTACGGAAGCAAATCGACAAGGCTTCCACGATAAGTGGATCCGTTCTTGCACCTTCCATGAATTCTTCTTTGGTCAGTCGACCGTCGTTGTCCTAAAGTGTCAGTCAATCAGTCATTCAGTCAGTCAGTCAGTCAGTCATTCAGTCAGTCAGTAAGTCAATAAGTCAGTCGGTCAGTCAGCCAGTCATTCACTCACTCACTCACTCACTGCCTCACTCAAACCAACCCGGTCCATATATCGGAAGATTTTATCCACCCGTTTATCTGCCGTTTCCTGAACGAGTTAGTGTGTAACTATTATAATTAACTTACTTACTGACTGACTGACTGACTGACTGACTGACTGACTGACTGACTCACTGACTTACTGACTCACTGACTCATGGGCTCACTAACTCACTGACTCACTGACTCACTCACTCACTGACTCACAGACTCACTGACTGACTGACTCACTCACTCACTCACAGACTCACTGACTCACTGACTCACTGAATGACTGACTGAGTGAGTGACTGATTGACTGAGTGACTGACTGACTGACTCACACATTCACTCACTGCCTGACTGACTGATTGACTGACTGACTGACTGACTGACTGACTGACTGACTGACTGACTGACTGACTGACTGACTGACCTCGAATTCAGTTGGCGATATCAGTCCATTGCCATCAGGGCCTACCATCATGTAAATGGCTTCCACAATATCGGTCATTTCAGCTCGCGTTATGTACCCGTCACCATCCACATCATAGAGTGAGAACGCCCCTGCGTGAGTGAGTGAGTTAGTGAGTGAGTGAGTGAGTGAGTGAGTGAGTGAGTGAGTGAGTGAGTGAGTGAGTGAGTGAGTGAGTGAGTGAGTGAGTGAGTGAGTGAGTGAGTGAGTGAGTGAGTGAGTGAGTGAGTGAGTGAGAGAGTGAGTGAGTGAGTGAGTGAGTGAAATATTGCGAGAGTTGATAAGTGAGTTGGTGAATCACGAAATGAGACTTACATTCAAGTTTTTCTTCCAATGAACCCCGCGACGTTATGGATAATGCAGTAATAAACTCGCTGAATGATATTTCTCCATCCTGAAATTCTTCATTTACTGACTGACTGATTTGACTAACTGACTGATTTGGCTTACTTACTGAGTTGACTGACTGAAAAACTTTACGGAATGAATAACTGATTAACTAACTGACATTTGATTGATTAACGGACTGACTGAATAAATGACTGACTGACTGACTCACCGACTGAATGACATGTGCATTTACTGAATGCAATTGACTTGTTGTAATCTCGTGTATTCAAGAAATAAACAGAAGATGACTGACTGACTGACTTACTGACTGATTAACTGGCTGACTGACTGACTGACTGACTGACTGACTGACTGACTGACTGACTGACTGACTGACTGACTGACTGACTGACTGACTGACTGACTGACTGACTGACTGACTGACTGACTGACTGACTGACTGACTGACTGACTGACTGACTGACCCCATTTTCGTCGAATACATTGAACACATAGGAGGCAAATTTGGTCGCATCTCCATATGGGAAAAACTGAGTGTAAATGTTGGCGAACTCGAATCGATTGAGCTGACCATTCGGACAGTCACGGATGAAATCCTTGTACCACTGCTCTAGCTCGTCACCGTCAACTGGAAGCAGTCAGTCAGGCAAAATAACAAAACCCAGAAATTTTTCTAGAGTTTTCACTAAACGCCAAAACTTTCCGTCACCCAAAATTTTTCCATATGAAGTTTTACTGTACGTTAACCCCCGATTACCCACCGTAAGGCTGGCGACAAGCGCGTTAGGCCCGCGCAGCGGTGGTTTTTCAGTGGTCACCCACATCATAAAATTTCGTTAAAATTGGAAATATGCGTCAGTCAGAGAGTCAGTCAGTCAGTCAGTCAGTCAGTCAGTCAGTCAGTAAGTTTGTCAAATAGTCAGTCAGCTGAAGGTCGTGGGTTCGAGTCCCACCAGGAAGCTGAATTTTTTCAGCTATTCTGGTGACGAACTGGTCTATCAGTCAGATATGTAGGTAATCCGCACTGCTCGCATCACAAACAAGCTTAGCAGTTTCATTGACGGAATATTTGGAGAGCGTTAAGAGAAAACGGCCATACCAGCCAATTCTAGCACATACCATGCTACACACACTGTGGTCGTACAAGACCCTGAGCAAATTTAGCTTTAGCACAAATAAAGCAAGTCTACTTGACTTATGCGCTCATATTATAAAAATTTGTGGGAATCACTGATGAGGGGAAACCACTAGAAACTCGTATGATTTCACCCCTGAAACGAGTAATGCAACCCACATAAACAAAGAACATACATGTTTACGCCTAAATGACATGCAACCACGCCTAATCACACTCATGAAGTATGTAAATCATTATTGAAGTAACAATTATCAGTCAGTATACCGAAAGACGATTCGGATGTTCGGTGTTTTTTTGATTGAAGATCAATGAGAGAAGTGAGCATAACCAGTGGAAGGACAGACAATACAACCGTGGAGTGATCAGATAAGAAAACTAATTAACACCAACGCGTCGTAGTGTAGCTGATCACAATAGATGCAGTTTCTTTTCATTTGTGGTTGTCGTGGAGCGGCTGCTACTCTGTTCTAGAATCGGGAGGTTCGTACCTGACGAGTTGTTGACCTGCTGGAGCGTCGCTGGTTGTGTGCCGGGCTCTTGCTGTCTTTGATTGGCTTGTTGCGATCGACTGTCTAGGTCAAGAGATTGAACGTGATGATATGCTGCTGCTGCTGACGTCGGTTGTCGTGTGGTTGAGTCTGGTGCGAACGATTGGATGGTGCCAAAATCTGCTGACGCTCACACAATCTCAGCTGATGGTTGATTGCCGTCAACAGATTGTTCACCGTCCATTGCTCATCCAACGGAAGAGTTGCGTTGATTTGTGAGATAAACTCCGACGGAAGTTTCTCCTGTATTGAGGTCATTTGTGCCCGATTGTTAGTCACCTGCATTGATTGCATGATTAGAGACACCAACTCATCGTAAAACATACGTCTGTTGTTCGTGTCGGAGTTGGGCCGACGCAGAGCGTACAGTTGTTTATGAAGGCTGATTCGAAGCGGCTGGATTTGACCGAATCGTTCATCCAGAATTCGCATTGCTCGATCGAAGCCTGCGTCATCTAGCAAGAGGTCTCGGACGGCTCTGTCAGCGGAAGAGTTTGAAACCAGTGCCTGTTTGAGGCGAATCAGCTTCGCCACGCCTTTGAGCTTTGAGTCACTGGTCACTATTGTTGTGATTTCGGCCCTCCACGAAACGTACTTCTTTTGATCGCCATCGAACTTCCGGGGCGCAAGCTTCGGCAGCATGCTACTGTGTCGATCAGGTAACGACAGTACCGGTTGCGGCGGATGAGTCGGCATGGACGTCGGTGTAGGTGCTGGTAGTTTAGCACCGGACTGAGCGGGTAACGAAGTGAAGACGGTGGGCTCGGTAGGTGACTCGCGGTAGACAGCTGTTGATGTAGTTGGTGCTGCAGCTGAAGGATGTGAGCTTGCATCTGACATCTGGGTGTCTTCAGGAACGGCTGAATGCTGGGTGAGCTGATAGACGCGACGCCTGCCAATGAATTTACCGACGGCGCGATGTAGCTCGTTTTCGCCACAGTAGTAACTGGTGGATTGACTGCGGTGGCGGATGAGGTCACTGCAGCTGCCTGTTGGGTCAGCAGCTGGGCTTGCCGGTCGACCGCCATGCTCCCAGCTTGGTGATTCGGTCGTCCAAGCTAGCTAGTACTCCGGAAAAGTCTTTAGACTTTATCAGATTCTCCTTATCGGCGAGGGCGGCCTTATCTGTGATGGAATCTAAAGACGCAACCCATTGCTCTAACAAATGACCAATGTTGGTTCGGCTTGTCTTAAGCCGGTTGGCATATTTGGAAACTGCACCCACTTTTTGTCAGAATTCGTGCGACCCAACGACAGCGAATAACCATTTGATTGTTTTTACGGCTTAGGCTTAGTTCCGAACAAAGACTGTACGTTAGTAAAGGAGATAGCCTAACTTAGCCTCTTCGTGAATCAAAAATAAAAAAGTCGAATTTGGGATTTTGACAAAAAGTGGGTGCAGTTTCCAAATATGCAGCCGGTTGGATATAGTGTCCGCCTGCTTGATGAACACTTCAAGCTGTTATAGCTGGTCCGCGACTGGCGCCGCCGGGTCGTAGAGTGTCGGGTCGGGAGATGTACAGCGGCGGGCGTCATCGATCTGCTGCTGCGCGTAGCGGACGGCAGCGCCCACCGGGCGGTGGAAGGATGCAGGACTCGTCGACATGGCGAGTTGATGGTGTGGTCACAGGCGCTGGCGCCGGCACGGGACCTACGTAAGGGGAAACTGTGAAACGGGTGGGTGTCGTTACACGTCGGGCGCCATATACCGAAAGACGATTTGGATGTTCGGTGTTTATTGGTTGAAGATCAATGAGAGAAGTGAGTATAACCAGTGGAAGGACAGACAATATATACAACCGTTGAGTGATCAGATAAGAAAACTGATTAACACCAACGCAGGAAATGTTTATCTAAAATCAATGGGGAATGAGAGATGGGTAGACACGACTAGTATCTATAACCGGGATCAAAGCGTGAGTTTTAAAAATAAATGTTAGATTAACTTATGGGAAAACGGAATGTTGCGCATATAGCGCGCCGTCACCAACGGACAAAAAAAATATATTTGCGCGCGACGGTGGTTACCGAAGCGTGTCCGACGTCTTTTTTAGATTAACGGGTGAAAAAGGGTATTTTGCGCGGGGGCGAATATAAAGTTATATGATTAATGTTACTACATTACATTACAGTCAGTAAGTTTGTCAGTCAGTCAGTCAGTCAGTCAGTCAGTCAGTCAGTCAGTCAGTCAGTCAGTCAGTCAGTCAGTCAGTCAGTCAGTCAGTCAGTCAGTCAGTCAGTCAGTCAGTCAGTCACGCACGACACTTACAATACGTGGTCTCCTCCAGATGTTTCAACTCGGCGCGTGGAATTCGCGCCGCGCACTGGCCCATTTCAATTATGATAATTTATATTAAGTAACATAAACGGGAGAATGTTTTTCTTAACATCTTATTATTATCTGTTTATTTAATATCATTATTTTTATATTTGAATTCGGTCTTCCTTGGTTGAAACGTTACCCATTATGGTCAGTCAGTGAACGTCTTCGGTGATGTCAGTTTTGATGGTCTGCGATAAAAATCAGGGTTATAGAGTACTTTCATAAATAATAAAGACTGATAATTTAGAGGTGCGTCTTCCAAAACGGTCGTTTTTTTACGCATAACGCATATTACAATAAACTTTTCAATCCTATAAATAAAAAGAATAGAGTTTGTATGTATGTATGTAAGTTTGTATGTCCACACGATGAATCGATATAAATATCAGAAATGAAACTCTGAAAAACTCTTTTCGTCATTATTTTTCAGAAGTCAAATTTTTATGGTCATCACCTTCTCATATTAAAGTTGAGGATAAAGCTGTCATCCACACCCTCTCAATGGAGTGTTCAGATTCACTGAACTTTGTAAAAATCGAAAGAACTCAACTAAAATTGCAACTAATAATTATTTTTTGCCACGAGTGAAAACGGCATTTATGTAAAAGTTGGAATAAGAGAGCCGTACAAATACTTTGCTAAACATGGGAATGGTCAATGCCTTTTATCAATAAAACAACCATTAAACTTGATGGCATTTGACTGAAATATCTAAGTAACAATCATAAATTACCGTATTTCAGATTTTGTCATAGAGTTTTTGAATGAAAATTAAGCGGTGATTAATAACAAACTCAGCGGGTTGTTTTTAGGTCTTTTCTTAAAAATTAATCGTGTAAATTTTAGTCAAAACTGTTCAAGAATATGATAAATTTAGCTTCAAAAAATTTATGGATGATCGGGTTCTGTTATTGAATATTACAGTACAAAATATGAGCAGCGTAACCTTAATTTCCTGTGCGGTATCAGGTTTACCCAATAAAAAATCCATGTAAAACCATAAAATTCCATGTAAATCGTGGGTTGGGTCGGGATTCGAAGATTTCTTCTGTTTTTACAACAGAACGGTATAATTCGTTATCGGTAGTTCGGACGGGTCAGTTTTTTTACATGAATTACAATGAAAAATGATCGGTAATAAATTTCAAACTCCATGCGTTGTTCCAAGCTGTTTTCACAGATTCCAATGTAATCCTGTAAATTAATCATTCGTAGTTTTCCTTACCACGGGTCGTATGCTATAATTATTTCAGGCGTTTTCAAAACAAGATTCTTTATGAAGAAAAATGCATTTTACGGGTATTCAAACTTATTTCCACGGGATATCAATTCGACCGTTTTCATACAATACGATTGTTTCGAAATGTTATTTGTCAACTATAATGTTGACATAAAAATTTACTTCGCAAGCTAATTAATCAACGGGTTCACCCTGTAACTTAACTTTCAGTTGCGTAGCAACGGGTTTACCCTATCAAAAATAAAACATAAACTGATTATTTGTCTTTGTTTTGAATGGACTGACTGACACTCAAAACACTGCTGTAAATGTTTGCAGTCGAAAAAAAAGTATGTAGTATAATATTCTTTACCTAACAATGACTATATATTCTATAAAGCATAACAATTCCTATCATTTTTTCTAATCTCAAAACGGTGCTATTGTATGTACGTACATATGTACAAAATGGGGAACGAATTCAGGTGATGAAAAATTGAAATTAGAAATAAACACTAATTTTATGAACAGTAAAAGTTATGTGCTTCGAGAAACACGTAGGACATAGAGGACTCGTAAGACGTAGGACACGTAAGTCATGCATGTTTCTACATGTATCATGATAATACCTCAATCAGCCTGATACGATCAAGGCGTATGCAAACCCTCTTAACTTGGAGTTCCAGTCGTAATCCAGATTGATGGCTGAGTAAAATGAGGATGGTACGCCGAAGGTTATGTACTTATGTATGTCTATTGTTTAGGCCACTGATTTGGAAGTGTACCAATAAAGGTTTCGTTCAATTTCAAGTTTGATTCAGGTTCAATGCCGTAATGAAAATTATAACTTTGGCATGCTTGCACGGGGGAGATCAGAAGACACTAAAGTTGTTTTTGCAAGCAAAAATGTTGCTCAAAACGTCTGATAATGAAACATCACTAGCCTCAATTGAACTCGGTCGACATTATAGTTTAAAAAACAGTATATCATGGGGTTATGATGATTGATGTGCGTGTAAACACTGATTGTCTGATGTAGCATCACCAGAAGTTTTGGGCAATAGTTTTGCTTGCAGAAACAACAAACGGGCTTTATTATGTATTCTAGTTTAGAGTGGAAAAAACTGAATAGATCAAAAAGTATAGGCTGTTAACATACAGTGAGATTCACATACATATATAGAGATGAGTAAAATTTCATGTTGTGTTGTGGCTGGCTCATTGTTTCTCAGAATTTGAAATTTGCAAGTGCGCCCACTACTTGTTGACAGTAAAGGTTCAAGTTTAGAGTAACAAAAGCAATCTAAATTCTAACCAAGGACGTGACCGTTTCACCAACTCGTATTGAAGATGAGGAGTAGTCAGACTCATCGGAGGACGAGCTACATACTTCTCCAAAGGAAGGGAAAATTCGCCAAACGGGGAGAATCTACAGTTTTCAGGCCATTTCACCTACGACTTAGAGAAAAAACTCAACTTTTTGAAACAGCCAAAGGAGGGGGAATTCCACTTTTCCCCTTCTCGTCCGCTAGTAGACAGGTTGGAAACAAACATGGTAATGATATTAGGTTCACGTCAGTAATGACATTCATTAACGTAATGAAGTTACTATCTGAGTGACATTAAAACACATGGGGTTTCTCACGACGATGTCCTTCGTTAAACCAACTAGCGGACCAAAAAGTGTGGGAAATTCCCCCTCTTTGGCCTTTTTAAAAAGTTAATTTTATTCCCCAAGGTGTGAGTAATGTGGGCTGAAAACTGCCGATTCCCCCTCCTTGACGAAATTTTTGTCCCTTTGCTTAGTTTGTCCACCTGTGTATAAAGCAGACTGAAAACCCAAATAAAACACAAGTCACTGTATGAAATGAATTGTAGCAAAAAAATTTACATATCAAAATCTTACAACACTTTATGACTCATTGTTATCTTGCTAATTTATGGAGAGAATTGTTTTCAAAAAATGAAGTATGTACAACATATAAGATGATAAATTACAGATCCTGTTGACAATACTATTTCTGAAATTATATACCGGTTAGTTGCAATGGCTTCAGCCGGGATAATCGATGCTGGTGTTCCCAGCTTAATCCCATCATATTGAACCAAGAACACTTGTTGAAGTCTCAAGAACGAAAACATGTTTTATTAAATATGGATTATGGGGTTACGACTTTTTCTGTGACATTTCATGTAAAACATTTCAAATATTGTGCAGGTCTGTCCGTTGTATAGGGTAGATTAATTTACCTAAAACAAAAACCACCACATCCGGCATGATCCCAACTTCTTCGGTCCTTTGAAAAAATTCCTTCAAACATGCTTATTAATGGCATCCAGTTGGGAGTGAGGGGAAGGTTTTACAAGAAAATGTCCCAGAAACGAGTCGTAATCAATCAAACAGAGTATACAGCAAAGCAATCTTTATTTAACAGGAGACTACGTAGGTCAGTAAAGCCTAAAGCTTTTTATTATAATATACAATGACATCAGTGGACACAGAACCACAACAACAACAACAACAACAACAACAACAACAACAACAACAACAACAACAACAACAACAACAACAACAACAACAACAACAACAACAACAACAACAACAACAACAACAACAACAACAACAACAACAACAACAACAGCCGTCGTATTCATGAAAAATCGTTACTATTCTAACCGTAGACCGAAGTTCAACAAAAACATCACATATAAATTTGATGCTTCCTATCCTATTTAAAATTTGAATGAAAACAACGTTTTTCAGTAACAAGGTCCAAATAAAAATTTTTGGTAACAAGGTCAAAATAATATTTTTTTCGGTAACAAGGTCAAAATGATATTTCCGTAAATTAATCTGTCACACACCCGAGCGCCAAATGTGACATGAATACTCTATTCCAAGACATATGGTGGCACGACCAAGTTGCACAGCTGTCAGTCGAACTCTGAGCAAATCAATCACCTTATCGTATGGCGTGCGTTCATTGTTGTTGTTGTTGTTGTTGTTGTTGTTGTTGTTGTTGTTGTTGTTGTTGTTGTTGTTGTTGTTGTTGTTGTTGTTGTTGTTGTTGTTGTTGTTGTTGTTGTTGTTGTTGTTGTTGTTGTTGTTGTTGTTGTTGTTGTTGTTGTTGTTGTTGTTGTTGTTGTTGTTTTTGTTGTTGTTGTCGTATCACATGTTGAATGCTATACTAGCCCACATCATCAGTGTGCCACAAGTCCACAACAACTGTCTATCGTGACTGTGTACTTTATTCTATATATCCTTAGCTTCTCAGCACAATTTTTTTATTTGATGGATTAATCGTCATTTTAACATTGTTTACCGTCTTACCTACACTCAAAAGGCTTCTGGAATACTTAACGGAAACCTTGGAGTTTCCTACGCACTCGCGCCCCTATCTTTCTATTCATATGTCAATGAATATAGTACTCATGTGACATTTGGTACCGAGCGTATGACAGATTAACTGACGAAATTGGAGGAAAGACCAAGTTCGATTAAGGTCAGACGTGTTGATGATATCATCTTGAAGAACACATTTTACCAGTATATGTCACAAGAAGTCATAGCTTGTTCAGTGGAATAGGAAACCGAATTTGAAAAGCCTTCCTTGAATACTGAAATTTTAACAGGACATCCTGAAATGAATCAAGCCTACGACGCTGGCGAACGAGCGAAATCGAAAAGGAATCCAAAGAGAGGTGAATTTCATCAAAGAGGGGGATTCGACGTTTTTCGGGTCAATTTACCTACATTTTAGGGAATAAATTCTACTTACATAAAAACGCCAAAGAGGGGGGATTTCACTTTACCCACCTCTTCCCGTCCGCTAGTGGCCTACGAGTTCCGCACGATGGTCTTGTGACGGTTGGTTGTCCGCGCAAGTGGATGAAAAGGAAAATACGTATGAAATTAGTGAAATTAATTAAAATTAATTAACCCCTTCGGTTTAAAAAAATGCGATTTTCAGTTAAATATGTATGTAGAAAAAATTACCATGAACAGTTGATCCTTACCTTTTTAGTCGATGCCCACTCTCTTCGAAAGGTTATCCGTCAGTTTCCAGTATGGGTGACAGATTACAACTACTAGAATAGAAAACACAATCGGAATCATCATAATTAACATATGACGGCCAGACACCACGCACTTGGATGTTACCACTAGAGTAAGAAAAATGGAGGGAAAACGGAGTCTTCACTCTTTGGTATTTCCAAAAGTTGAATTTGTTTCCCAAGTGTACTGGTACATGGTTTCTAAACTTCTATTTTCCTCCTTTTTGGAGAGTGGCCTCGTCCGCCAGTGGCTTTAGGGTAGCATAACGGGTGACAAATTAATTAAACAGAAAAGTTCAGATGTTGTTGTGGTTTGACACGTATTGTAGGAAGTAATGCAAAAAAAAATTCGTAAAATCTTGTAAAACTTTGTCAAGTGCAAATATTTGAATTCACATTTCGCGGGAAGATTTGAATGTGCGTACAATTTTGGCCATCAGTTTTTTTCCATCACAATTACATTTTCCAGCAAATAAAAACTTCCGTAACTTTGAAGCCCGCCTTTTCTCTGAACAAAGAAGGAGGCACTAGCGTACAAGAAGGGGAGGGGAAAATAAAGTTTCCCCCGCTTTGGCATTTACAAAAAGTAGAACTTGATCTCTTAGGTGTAGGTAAATTTGTCTGAAAACAGCCAATTCCCCTCTTTGACGAAATTCCCCTTCCTTTGGAGGTTTGGCTTGTCCGTAAGAACAGAAATGTAAGAACAGAAACGTGCAATGAGTAAAGGTCGAATGCATTAGTCTTGCAGAAGCAACGAAACTGTTAGGCACCAACCTTTTAAAAAATAGTTTGTCGTACATACATACCTATCAAAGTTCTCGAAAATATAAACGCGCGCCAAAAATAGTTTTGAACTCAAATTGCGCGCGTAAAACCTTCAAAGTTATACGAAACTTTGGATAGGCTGATGCGGAAATCACCAGCGAAAAATCGTACATTGAACAGTCTTGTATTCGGAATCACCGAATGAAAGAACGCACATTTAGATTCAATCTTCCATTCAATCCACTGGCGGATACTTCAAAGGGAGGAAAATTCTCCAACGAGGGGGAATGATCAGTTTTCAGGCCATTTTACCTACGCCTTAGGGAACAATTTCTACTTTTTGATAACGCCAAAGAGGGGGGGAATTCCAACTTTCCCATCCCTGCTCGTCCGCTAGTGATTCAATTGAGAATTGAGCTTTGTATTCCGTTCAGCGGAGCTCAGACTTTGATTTCTACAACGTTCTGAATAGATAAGGAGACTAAATTTGAACTCAGACTTCTTTTACATAGCATTCTGAGTAGATAAGAAGAATACATTTGGATATTTGAATTCTAGCCATTTTTTCTTTAGTAAGACAAGGAATAAACAAATGCAATGAGATCAGTGCCACACTCATTGTCTAGAACTCCTAGTCTAAGTCTGCACAAAATTTAAAACAGAGTACTCGCAAGAATCACTGATATCAAAAAGCACGCATTCAAAAATCAGTGAGCATCAAAAGTTAATCAAGTATACACAAATATGCAATCAGCGATGAAAAAATTCATTCTTTTAAGGGCATTTTAAGCAGCTCGGGTTGTCTTATGAGCGCTGGTTTAATTTCGCCGAATTTTGAGTTTGCCGAAAATGATTACACGAAAATTTGACTTAGCACAAATGGGAGATATTTTTAACGAAAGAAACAGCTGCATTTCACTTTCCATTCAATTTTACCATGAAAGTACACCAAAGGTATGCCGAATCGGAAGTTAAAAGGTTGGCAGGTACCGCGACACCATTAAGTATCACCATCATACCGTATGTATGGTGGTCTGATTTCCTGTTCCCCAAGGCATATAGCTTGAAAAGATTCGAATTAAAAGAGTTTTCTGAGTAACAATTACCCCTGGATATATGAAGGTGATAAGTTAAGAAAAAAATCAGATTAACATTTTTACCATGAAAATACAGTAAAGGTACGCCGTATCAAAAGTTCTAAGCTTAGACATGGACCAGCCATGGAAACCATTCAGTATCACTCACCTACAGTATGTGAGGTGGTCTGATTTCCTGTCCCCCAAATCGTATAGCTTGGAAAGATTCAAGTTCAAATAGTTTTCACAAAGTATCAATGATCCCAACATATAGGTGATAAGTTACGAAAAAAAACGAATTTACATTTTAACCATGAAAGTACATCAAAGCTTTCCCGAATCGGAAATTCAGAGCTTGGACAGGTACCGCGAAGCCATTAAGCATCACATAAGGTGGTCTGATTTCCTGTTCCTGTAAACCAGCCAATTTTGAACAGAAAGGAATTTCCCTGAAGTAGTGGGTTCTGTAGATTTTATGACACTTTAACAACACATAGGAGCACATACCACCTTCGGAAATCACCAAAGAAGTGGATAATCCTTCTATTCCTCACCATTGTCGTTCGCTATAAAAACCTTCTCCGAGTATTCAAACGAAATTGAGTAACTTGGTAACGTGGTATTATATAATATTCATGGCAACCTAAGGAATGAAAAAAAATCTGAAACGTAGAAACGCAATTGATCATAGGGGTAATTTCACACAGCGATTCATTACCTCAAAAAGATATACGGTATCCGATTCAATCGATGTAAAGACGAAATATGGCGAATGGTTGCGGAACTTTTGTTAAACAACAACAACAACAACAACAACAACAACAACAACAATAACAACAACAACAACAACAACAACAACAACAACAACAACAACAACAACAACAACAACAACAACAACAACAACAACAACAACAACAACAACAACAACAACAACAACAACAACAACAACAACAACAACAACAACAACAACAACAACAACAACAACAACAACAACAACAACAACAACAACAACAACAACAACAACAACAACAACAACAACAACAACAACAACAACAACAACAACAACAACAACAACAACAACAACAACAACAACAACAACAACAACAACAACAACAACAACAACAACAACAACAATGTCATCATGATGAGCACAGGGCCAATATCGTAGATACGCCGATCTAAACGACTGTCATTTGGTTCAATCGTTCGGTCACATCCAAACACTAGCGGACGAGAAGTGGAGGAAGAAGAGGAAATTCCCCTCTCTTTGGTGATTTCAAACCGTAGTGTTTGTTCTCTAAGGTGTAGGTAAAATAGCCTAATTTCAGCCAATTCCCCCTTTTTGGTAAAATTCCCTTCACTTTGAAGGTTTGGCTTGTCCGCCAGTGTATACAAAGCCAGTCTGTCAGTCACTGGAGAAAAGCGAAACGACTTTTTTGACTTACAAAAAGCCAGATTTGTACATTCATAGACACATTGAGCATTTTTAACCGACCGGAAACTACTAAAGTGAGATTCGTGATTTGTTTTGGTGTGAGTGAGTGAGTGAGTGAGTGAGTGAGTGAGTGAGTGAGTGAGTGAGTGAGTGAGTGAGTGAGTGAGTGAGTGAGTGAGTGAGTGAGTGAGTGAGTGAGTGAGTGAGTGAGTGAGTGAGTGAGTGAGTGAGTTAGTGAGTGAGTGAGTGAGTTAGTGAGTGAGTGAGTGAGTGAGTGAGTGAGTGAGTGAGTGAGTGAGTGAGTGAGTGAGTGAGTGAGTGAGTGAGTGAGTGAGTGAGTGAGTGAGTGAGTGAGTGAGTGAGTGAGTGAGTGAGTGAGTCACTCACTATGAATGCATATGCAACGGTTACGCAACGGCGGTTGACCGTCTGGAAAAGTTTTTTACAATTCCCAATAGACAAATCAACTTGAGCCATTGCCGTTCGTGGCTGACCGTTGGGAGTAAAAATTCGGAAAATGCCCAACAATAAAAACGGCTGGAAGTGAAATCATTTTTATATCACTTTGTGCGCCACGCAGGAAAATCGCTGAGAAAAAAATAACGTAGAAACTAAATTTGAAGCGAGCAGAGCAAATGTTTTGACGATTACACTTTAATATAGTTTAAAACTGAAAATTGGTTTTTTTTAAACCTTCCGAAAAAGTTGGCAACTTTCGAATTCTGAAAAACAATTGAGAATTCGATGCAAAATTCAGTATATTTCGACTACGCGTGGTGATTGCCAAGCAATTATCATGCTGATCGACTCACTGACTGATTGACTGACTGACTGACTGACTGACTTACTGACTTACTGACTGACTGACTGACTGACTGACTGACTGACTGACTGACTGACTGACTGACTGACTGACTGACTGACTGACTGACTGACTGACTGACTGACTGACTGACTGACTGACTGACTGACTGACTGACTGACTGACTGACTGACTGACTGACTGACTGACTGACTGACTGACTGACTGACTGACAGACTGACTGACTGACTGACTGACTGAACAGCGGACTGAATATATCCAGGCACAAAGGTTTGATTACATTTCGATACAACACACATAATGCTATGCGTTTCTAATCTGAAAAGCAATAACATCATGATAAACATGGATACGAAACATATGTACATATCCTGAATGCGTATCTCATATTAGACTACTCAATGGCGTACAATATTTTCCTATAAAATCTGACAAAAAAACCTAGAGGTAAAACAAATTCTATCCTCAATTCTAAAGTCTGTTTATCTGACTTCATAAAAAAATCATGGAAGTATGATCATTTTCTTCTCTCTTCCGCTATGTATATACAATCTGCGGTCCCGGAGTGCTTCCATTAATGTAATGAACATCATGACATGAGTGATGTTGAATGATGTGACATAGTCTGTATCTTATTTACATATCTTACAAGGTCTATTTTTACTGGTTCAAATTCTATTTACATTCGGTTGTGAATCATTTAGTACTCATGAATTAGTCATATAATTTCATAGGCTATGCTATCCTGCTGACGACTGAACTTTACGGTATGTGGCACCTGAAAACTGTCATGTGCCATTATGTGAATTCCATTAAAATACATTTTCGGCAGTTTGAAAAAATAACATAAGTATGCGGAAAGCTTGTAACATTCTTAATTGATTACGAGACTGGATTTGAATGCGCGACCGAATCAGAATGCCTCAGTGATTTTGAATTGAAGACATAGAATGTCTTCTAGTCTCATCTCATAATAAAAAAACTATGATGAGAAACTGAGTAACGTTCATAGCATAGAAACAAAAACTTCACTGTAGAAGAAATCAATTTTTTTTACTTAAGGTGACCATTTGAGCAACAGTAACCAAAACCCCTGTATTTTGGTAAATAGGCATGAAAGTATGATTCGTTTATGCCGACTCTGAAAGATAAACAATAGCGGAAATGGTACGTAGAAACAAAAATTGAAGCCACGGGAGGGCTGAGAGCGGTGCCCAAATTGGCTCCCAGCTCGGCATTCCAGCGGCATACCGAAGAGGGGGGGGGGGGCATACGGGGGGAAGGGGGGCTGAGGGCACAAATGGAAGGATAACACCTATTTTGTTGTATATAACAAGATGACATTCACAGTAAACCAAAATACCAGAGTTTTTCGGGGAAACTTTGAAAACATCCTGATGTTTTTCGAAACATCGAGTTTCCTAGAGATCTCTCAATTGTTTTCTGTGCCGGTAGTTTTTTTGACGTCATATGTGAATCGAAAACTGGAAGGTTGTACAGACTAGATAAAAGCCAATTTTATAACAAGACAGAAAGATAATCCGTGTGATTTGAAAATTTTTTCAGCACGCTTCTCCAAAAAAAAACTCTGCGAATATACTAAAGACGCTTTCGAGATTCTAGTGCAATATGAATCACCATTTTTGGTCTGACCATGAAACATCAGGTTAAAAACTTTGTTGGGTGAAATCAAACTTAAGTTTGTTTAAAATTAAAGCAATCCAAATCATACAAGGACAATACACAAATTCTGATTAATAAAAACATCATAGCCCGTAAAACACCACTTTTTACACCGAACTCGGATGTTGGGCCACAAGCTAGTTCATTACTCGGCTGTTCTTTCGCGTGATTGGCTGAACTTGGGTGATGATGATTGGCCGGTTGAGTTGTGGCCCAATCACCATCACGCACGTTAGCCAAGTGTGTGGACCAAAAGTGATTTTGATGTTTCATTGTCTGAGCGAAAATAGCACTTAATATTTCACTAAACACTCTTGCCAAGCTTGAAAAAACACGAAAAAACATAAAAAGGTCTACATATGACCTGCATTATTGGAATTGCTAATTCGGTTCACATACAGTTTCATGTACGTACGTAGCCTCGGAGAATCTCTCATATTACAAACCCACTTTCTTTCACTCCACTGTGAATAAAATAATATTTTGCCTCGGATGTGGAAACCTGTACCCTCTATTCCCCCACCCCAATTTCCCCCTCCAACAATGAGGCACCAACCGTTTAACCAGTAGGGGGGGATACACCAGGACGATTCAATTTTCTATTTGGCTTCGGTTCATGGCACTGGCGGACGAGCAAAATTTTAGAAGGTAAGGATTTTCCCCACAGAGAGGGAGTCAGCCGTTGAAAAATCATATTACAGTTACCTTAAAATACAAGTAGCCAGCTCAAATTGTCAAAAGGCGAAACTCTATATACTTCCACCCTCCCGTCTCGTCCGCTAGTACCACACGGAGCTCACCTCCATATGCCCGACATTCATCAGTTTTTTTTCTACAAAAATTTTAATTATTCCCAAAAATATTATAATTATAAATTTTGTATAAAGTATAAAAGTATGGCCAGTTTTTATTATGTTTTTTTTGTTAGGTAGAGTATTCCCAATCAGTCAACCGTTTACTGTATCTCGTGAACAAGATCCCCCTTCGTTTACAAACACATGGGCTCACGGCATGCACTGTATAAATGGAGCTTGGTTGTAGGGGGAGTTAGCCGGTACGTGGGGTCGAATTCGCCGACCCCTCGCTTGGTAGCTCCCAGAATGGAGGTATGGCATTTTTGGAAATGGTATATCTAGGATATATAGGGGTTCGGTATTTGGTAATGAAAGTGCGCTATAACCTATAAGTGCCTGTAGATGTTTGATTAAAATGTAATTATGTGAGTGAGTGAGTGAGTGAGTGAGTGAGTGAGTGAGTGAGTGAGTGAGTGATTGAGTGAGTGAGTGAGTGAGTGAGTGAGTGAGTGAGTGAGTGAGTGAGCGAGTGAGTGAGTGAGTGAGTGAGTGAGTGAGTGAGTGAGTGAGTGAGTGAGTGAGTGAGTGAGTGAGTGAGTGAGTGAGTGAGTGAGTGAGTGAGTGAGTGAGTGAGTGAGTGAGTGAGTGAGTGAGTGAGTGAGTGAGTGAGTGAGTGAGTGAGTGAGTGAGTGAGTGAGTGAGTGAGTTAGTGAGCGAGTGAGTGAGTGAGTGGGTGAGCGAGTAAGTGAGTGAATGAGTGAGTGAGTGATAAGTGAGTGAGTGAGTAAATGAGTGAGTGAGTGAGTGAGTGAGTGAGTGAGTGAGTGGCCACGTTCACTGTAACGAAACAATCAATCAATAACGAACTGGACGTTTATTTACTTTTGTAATTGTTACTGCAGACGAAAGATCTCGAAGTTAGTTGCTTCTTTATAAACGTAGGCAATCGTGTAAGTACTCATACTAAGCTCACGAAAAGGTCAGAAACGCGTGTTTTCGAAGAATACACTTTCTGTGGTCACCTGGCATACGCTGGGAAACTTGGTGTAATGTAGTTGACTAACTCCCAATTCATTCAACGAATGTGTTCCATTTCCATGACTCATCCAAAATCCACATGACTCATGTAGTCATTAGATGAAGCTACTGACGGACTAGCTAATTCTCTAAGGGAGGGGAATTTCGTCGAAGAGGGGGTGGCGAGAACCGATAAGATAATTTTACCTACACCTTACGGAACAAATTATACTTTCTGAAAACGCCAAAGATGATGGAATTCCATTTTTCTCACCCCTTCTCGCCCGCTAGTGGGTAGAGCGTGCCATTTAGGTGATCCAGTTTTACGCCATATCTAAAATGACTGTAAGCACTAGCGTAAGAGAGAAGAACGGATAAGTGGAGTCCCCTACGGTTGCAAAAAAAGACTTTGTTCTTTAAGTCAGAGTCCCCCCTCTTTGGGAAAATAACTCTCCCTTTGGAGGTTTGGTTCGTCCGCCAGTGACTGTAAGATCGCGTGTGTCTTGAATATGAAATGACCTGGATTGCGAAATCCACTCTAACATGGTTGTATAAATATTACGTCTCTTTGCAATTTATAAAGCGAAATGGTAAATCATCCTTTTGGGTTATCGAGATGTTTTCTGAAAAAGTTTCGAAAAACTGCGGAATAAAAATGTAGAAATGCGCACCAAAATCGTTCTGATTTACCATGGATAAGATCACTAGTAAACGATGAGGGGTGAAATGAAAAGTGGAATTCCACCTCTATGACGTTTTAAAAAATGAATACTTTGTTCCATGAGGTGTAGGTAAAATGGCCTGAAACCTGGCGATTCCCCCATTTTTAAGATATTTTCTCCCTTTGAAGGATCAACTTGTCCGCCTGTGGATAAGATATCTGTGAATTGTTTGTAGATATATAATAGTATGTCATTTTGATCACATAACGTTGCATGTCTACTGAAGTCTGAGGTGTTTCCAACTTAACCAAGAGCAAGTACAATAAACTTTTGTTTCAAGACTAGAAACTCGCTGAATGTCCCACATTTATCAGGATATCTAAATGGTGTTTTACTATGGATGTTTGGAGCCAGCATTTGCATTTGTTGGTTTTATATTACAGGTTTTCTCTCATCTCATAGATGCATGGTCTGCATATAATTTTGTCCCGTGATGGATCTCATGGGGATCTGCCCTCGAAAGAAAATGAAATGAAAACAAAAATAAAAGAAATGAAAATGACTTATCCACCCACTTCTCCACTTCTATTGTTATTATTTGCTTTCGTCTTAATCATTTCTTTTGCCTACATAGAACATAAAATAATTGTTTTCTTGAGCCATTTTTTCTTGAAAGGAAAATGGAAATATGAAATGAAAAAAAGGAAATAAAAAGAGTGAAACAGTGGTATAGTAATTCACGCAATGGTTACGGTCTCTAGTAGTACGGTCTGAGCACTAGCGGACGAGAAGGGGAGGGAAAAATTGTTTTCCTCCCTTTTTGGCGATTCAAAAAGTAGAGTTTGTTCCTCAAGGTGTAGGTAAATGGCCTGAGACTGCCAATTTCCCCTCTTTGACGAAATTCCCCTCCTTTTGGAAGATTAACGGGTCTGAGTCATCCATCCTTTTTCTTTTACCTTCGAAAATACAATGCATTCTCTTCTTCTGTCATTTTAGCTTCAATGAAAAATAAGAAAAAATGAAAAATGAAAATGAAAATGAAAAAATGAAATGGTACGGTGATTCACGCGTCCAATGGTTAAGGTCTCCAGTGGTACGCTCTGAGTCATCCAAAACGTGTTTTCATTGGACCGCCTCACGAAATGCAAGAAACTTATTTCACTATTTAATTTTTCTTTCGATATCTCGTTCGTGTTGTCAATAGTCTTGCATACTGTTTTGTCTCATCAAAAATGAATTTGAATGTGTGTTTTTAGCGCGCGCTAAATTTTTCAGGATATAAAAAAAAGTTTGTACATGTTTAGATGCCAGTGAACCACTGCCGGACGGTACATCTCCAAAGGGAGGGGAATTTCTCCAAAGAGGGGGGAATTGGCATAAATTAGGCCATTTCACCTACACCTTAAGGAACAAAATTCACTTCTTAAAAATGCCAAAGAGGGGGAAATTCCACTTTTCCCTCCCTTCTCGTCCGCTAGTGCAATGAACAATGTGTGAACGAAGAGCTGGAGCCCCCCCCCTTATTTTCTGCAGTTTCAGAAAGTAGACTGTGTTCGTTCCATGACGTTTTTGGAAGATATCCAAAAACTGCTGATTCTTCGTGTTTGGGAAAATTCCCCTCACTTTGGAGAATAGCATACATGCATTGGCGGACGAGCTAGTTCCCCAAAGGGAGGGGAATTTCCTCAAAGAGGGGGGAATTGGGAGTTTTCAGGCCATTTTACCTACACATTAGGGAACAAATTATAATTTTTGGCAGTGCCAAAGAGGGGGGAATTCCACTTTTTGGTTCTTCCCTCGTCCGCTAGTGTGCATGTACATACATACATATGTACATACGCACTAGCGGATGAGGAAAGAACAAAAAAATGCTTTCCCCCCTCTATGGCAGTTTAAAAAAATAGAGGTTTTTCCTCAAGGTATACGTAAAATGCTCTAAAAACTGTGAATTCTCCCCTCTTTGAAGAAATTCCCCTCCCTTTGGAGGATTGGCTCGTTCGCCAGTGTACAAATGTACGAGTGCATGCAGTTGTCATGGCAACAATTAACAATATCGACATAAGCATGCTTCAGGACAACAGAAAGTGTGCCAGCCTAGAGGTGTAGGGAAAAAGTTAATGAGTCTGTTATTATATGTACATTAATTACGCAAATGTTTCACTATTAGGTTAGGTAAAGAAGTATAAATATATATGTTTACGTACATATGTGTTCTGTGTACGTACTGTAGTTTTCAGACTCAGTATATTAAAGATAGATTGTTTTGGAGAGTTGATGCCACAAACTGAGCTGAGTCAGTGTTACAAATCTGCAGCCAGTAGCGGACGAAGGAAGAACGAAAAATTAGAATTCCACCCTCTTTGGGGATTTGTAGAAGTAGAATTTGTTCCCTAAGGTGTAGGTAAAATAGCCTGAAAACTACCAAATTTCCTCGTTTGACGAGATTCCCCTCCCTTTGAAGATATGTCTTGTCCGCCAGTGGCTGCAGTCGAAACCTTATTAGATTGCAGCTAATTTCTTCGATAAAAAATCATTAGTCAGCATCTTTTTTTCATCTTTTTTTGATGTCCTTTTGTAAATTCTGAGATGTCCAGTTATGTGAGCAGATAGACAAGGAGAAAGAAAGGAAAGTTATTGATGTAATGAGGCACTACCCGACGAGAAGGGGTGGGAGAAGTGGAATTCCCTCCTAATCGGCGGTTTCAAAAAGTTGCGTTCGTTAGATGGAGATAGACAGGTAGGTCAAATGTAGATAAAATGGCCTATTTTCTACCGATTTCTCCCTCTTCGGACATATTCCCCTCCTCCCTTTGTGAAATTTCAACTCGTCCGCCAGGAGATCCAGAAAAATCGACACGCAGGTGCCGAAATTCTTGCTACACTGACACTAGCGGACGAGAAGGGGTGGGAAAAATGGAATTCCCCCTCTTTGGCATTTTTGAAAAGATCAATTTGTTTCCTAA
Organism: Daptonema setosum; assembly: GCA_964036265.1. Classification (NCBI taxonomy): domain Eukaryota; kingdom Metazoa; phylum Nematoda; class Chromadorea; order Monhysterida; family Xyalidae; genus Daptonema; species Daptonema setosum. The sequence continues at coordinate 28,321,763 of OZ038447.1, read as the reverse complement.
GTTATAGGTTAAATGGTCTGAAATCTGCGAATTCCTCTTTCTTTGAATAGATTCCCCTCCCTTTGGAGGTTTAGCTCGTTCGCCAGTGCTGCACTGAGTAGCCAAATATTTTTGATAACAAGATACCTTTTGCGAGCTTTTTGCCATTTCCCCCCTCTTTGGGAAAATTCCGCTCCATTTGGAGATTAGCTGTTTGCAATTTACTAGCTGGATTTGTTCTCTGCATGCACTGGCGGACGAGCCAAAGGAAGGGAGTTTTTTCAAAAGAGGTGAGAATCGGCAGAATTTAGGTCATTTTAACTAAACCTCCGGATTTTTTTTTTACTTTTTGGAAATGCCAAAGAGAGGGGAATTCCACTTTTCCCACCCCTTCTCGTCCGCTAGTGTTTGTATGTCGTAAGACAATGGGTCCGATAGATTCCCATACCGGAATGCTGTTTTCTGGATTCTGTTGCCGTAGAAACCGGACCAAAACAGCCAGATGTATCACTGAAGTTTTCATTTTAGGGGTTTAGGTGGCATCAAAATGTTTATGAACAAGACTAACAGATTATAAAAACCTACTTCTACAAATTCTTTCCAATACATACATTTAGTTTAGCTTCATTTATTGATTAAGATTTTTTTTATATAAACGCGATATATTCTCAAAACTCCCCAGTTCAGTGTGAGTTACAATCACAGGAGGACGAACTGATTTCCCGAAGGAAGGGGAATCTTTCCAAAAATGGTGGAATCGGCAGAAATTATGCCTATTTACCTACACCTTAAGGAACCAACTGTGATTTTAGAAACCGCCAAAGGGGGGTAAACCACTTTTCCCTCCCCTTCTTGTCCGCTAGTGGTTTCAATTATCAGTCAATTTATAGAAACCTCTCTCCGGGTACAACACAAATACAGGGTGTCCCATTTAAAATTACGCATTTGAATTTCATCTAACAAAAGCAATTTTTATCCGAATTCAAACATTTTTGCGCCAAGTCATAGACCATTTCTGGCTTTTTCGCGTAGGCGTTTCCACGGGTATGTAATGACATTGTGAACTCGGCATTTTAGGTCATGAACATAAAAATTCAATACTATTTTCAGATGATCATTAATCGTAAATCATATTGATTTGATCAAAATAAACAAAAAGCGATTTTTTTCTACAATTCAGTAGCAATTTCTGAATGGGGAATCATAGTTGTTGCTGCTGTCGAGCGGTGAACAATATGCGGACGCCAACCAAGTTGGTCCACGGACTGACTGACTGACTGACTAACTGACTGACGGACTGACTGAATGACTGACTGACTGTCTGTATGACCGACTGACTGACTGACTGACTGACTGACTGCCTGACTGACGGCCCGACTGACTGACTGACTGACTGACTGACTGACTGACTGACTGACTGACTGACTGACTGACTGACTGACTGACTGACTGACTGACTGACTGACTGACTGACTGACTAAATGATTGACTGATCGACTGACTGCAGAGTTTGTACAATCGGAGTCTATGGTTGCGATAATGCGGGAAAAACAACCATTATACAGGCACTGTGTGCAGGTTAGTCATGTTGTTCATGTTGTTGTTGTTGTTGTTGTTCGATATTGTTGTTGTTCGATATAGGTTGGTCATGTTGTTGTTTCATGTTGTTGTTGTTGTTGTTGTTGTTCGATATTGTTATTATTGCTGTTGTTGTTGTTGTTGTTGTTGTTGTTGTTGTTGTTGTTGTTGTTGTTGTTGTTGTTGTTGTTGTGGTTGTATGATTATTCTATGTTGTTGTTGCAGAGACAATCGACAACATCACACCAACCGTTGGTTTCAAAAAGTACGAATGTAAAAGGAAACCATTCAGTTCAGTGACAATTTTCGATGTGGGTGGTGGGGAGAGGATACGTGACATATGGAATAGTTATTTCGCCGAGGTCAGTCAGTCAGTCAGTCAGTCAGTCAGTCAGTCAGTCAGTCAGTCGGTCAGTCAGTCAGTCGAACCGTCAGTCAGTCAGTCAGTCAGTCAGTCAGTCAGTCAGTCAGTCAGTCAGTCAGTCAGTAAGTCAGTAAGTCAGTCAGTCAGTCAGTCAGTAAGTCAGTCAGTCACTCAGTTACAGATCCACGGAGTGGTGTTTGTCGTCGACGCCCAGGATGTGAACCGACTGCCCGAGGTCAAACAAAGTCTTTATAACGTGCTCAGCAATCCGCTCATACATGCCAAGCCGGTGCTACTGTGAGTGACTGACTGACTGATAATTTAATAACTTCATTACAACTAGAATGCATCATGACTTTGTATGACCGTATCATAAACTTTTCAAACTCGTTTCGGGCCTAAAGATAGACGAGTTTCTAGTGGTTAGCCCTCATCAGTATCTCCCACTATAATCTCAGCGCACAGCTTGAGTAATTGGCTTTTTACCTTCAATATGCCAAATTTGTTAATGCACTCGTAGTGCAACCATAATGTTCTCAACATGTGTTTTGTTATGAACGGGTCGGAATGCCCGTTTTCTTTCAACGCTCTGCAGATATTTATACTCGCCGCAGTGAAACTACTCAGCCGGTTTACTATTCTCGCCGTGCGGATTATCTGACCATATATAATATTAGCCGTGACTTTCTTAGACACGTTACTATCATTGTGCACGTAGCGAATTGCTTTGAATGGGAATGCGTCTTTTTTGTCGTACACTGATAAATCGATTTTGTTCACTCCGTGTTCTGATTGGACAAGTTGAATTTTTATGTCCAGGTAATCTGCCTGATTGTCAGGAGCATTGGTTCTATTAAGTGGTAAGCTGACATCATATATGTCTTTGCTTAAATCCATAAAATTCTCGTTTGAGATACAGCAGATGTCATCAATATATCGCATCGTGCCACAAAGCTTTGTTTGTATGTCGGGATGTGCGATTAGATAACGATATTCCATGACAGACAATGTCAAATCAGCAAGCTCAGGACTTGCGTTGCCACCCATTGGGATTCCTGTTGTCTGCCTGAAGACAAACGACCCAAACTTTATGTATGTTTCTTTCAGAACAGTCATTATTAGACTTATGAGACCAGTTGCACATATTGTCTTGTTATTGTTAACAAATGTGTTTGTGTAGAAACTGTGTTTATAATTGAGTTTTAAATATTTTCCCCGTTTTCCATTTTTAAATAGCAGGTTGATTAAGTAGCCCATTTGTTCTATGATCACATTGTGTGGAAGTTTTGTATATAACGTAGAGAAGTCTGCGCTGACTATTCTGTCTGTATTTTTCAGACGTTTATTTTGTAGTTTAGCCACTGCTTTCTCCGTAGAGTCTATAGACCAGTAAAGTCTGTGCGGCATATTGAACGTTTTTATTGCGCAATAGTTGATGAAATGATGTTTCAGGGCTCTTAATGCTTTGTGTAATAGAACACTCAAAGGTTTAGTACTTGCGTTTCTCGCAGCTGCTATGAACCGATAGGCATGGGGTTGTTTGTGCATTTTTGGAATGCCATAAAAATACGGTAGTCTGGCGTCTTTTTCGGGAAAGTTTAAGTCCCATTCTCTCGTAAGGCGTTCATGAGACTTGATAATTTCTGTACCGTCAGTTTCTACTCTCTCATAAGTCTCATTACCATTGCAGTCCAAATTGTGGTCTTTGTTCAGACTTATACCTAATTCAGCACATAATGTTTGTGTGTACAACTTTTTACACAATATGATGACATTGTTATCTGCTTTATCAGCTGTTGCAATGACGTATTCCCTTTGAAGTTTTCGGACATATTCGGTGTGATTTTTCGGTTCGTTTTGTTTTTTAAGTTTCACGTTGGCTTCGCAATACCGTAGTCTGTTGTTTAGTAATCTGTTAATCTCTCCAACGGATTTTTCCAGATCTCTATCCTCCAGGTGAAAACTTTTTCTCAATGTTGACAGGTAGTTTTTTATACCTGATTCTAGTTCATTGCGTGTTTCTGACCAATTTATTTGTGGTTGTTGGCGAAATTTGGAACCTTTTCTAAGCATGGTTTCGAGGTCCTTGTTTCCAATAATGGATAGATTTCCAGTCATCACATGTTTGTGATGTGGTGAAACGTATTCTCTTTTGTTGTCGCATGTACAACTTCTTTGAAGTTGTTCTTTTATCTCATTTTCTTTTATGTGTTTGCTGATTTTTGTGTTGTTACAGATTTTCTGTTTCAGCGTTTCTCCGTATGTGTACACAACTCTACTGTTTTTGAAGAAATCCCTACAGGATTCAGGTAATTGTGAGTAGACTCTTTTGTCTCGAATGATTGTATGAAGGTTGATGATGTCAATGGCTTTGTTTATAAAGTTTATCTTTATAATACCACCACTGTGTTTTTGTTTAGGTTTTTCCTTGAAGCACCCCCTTTCCTTGATAAAATTATCAACAATGCGTGTGATCTGGCTGTCTTCAGTATCTCTATTTTCAACTACCCAGTTTTCTATGTAGGTTAACTCTTTTTTATTGAGTGACATCAATTTTCCGTAGAGTTTAGGTAGTTCACGTTGTCGGGCTAATTCTTTTATTTCAGTCACATTGACTTCATTGTTGTAGATTTTAGTTATTCGATGACGTTTTCCACGGCTTCTTTTTAATCTAGGAAGCTTTTGGTACATGTTAGAAGGCTTAGGCGGGTTGCCTAGTGTAAGATATCCTGATCCTTCGACTCTGTCATTAAGACCGATTGTATGTAGAGTATCGAGTAATCCCATCCATTTTTGTTCACATGCCAATAAGTTGTCTTTATTGTTCACTTGTTGCAGTATCTGAAACTGCATATTATCAACACTGTGTTCATTATTCGTGAAATGGTTTACCAGAAGAGTTTTCAGGCTTTTGTTTATCACTGCTCTTCTATGTTCCATCATTCTGACTCGGAACTCCCGGCAAGTTTGTCCAACGTACTGCATGTTGCACTTTGTACATTGTATCAAGTAGATAACATTTTTTATACCGCACGTGTATTTTGGCGGATTGCTTAATATGTAGTACTTGCCGTTAGCATTCGATTGGCATGTGTTCTTTTTGATTGTATGTTGACATATTATGCACGTGTGCTTGTTCGTTAGTCTGCATGTGATGGTAGGTGGATCAGGAATATATTGTTTTCGATGTAGCCTCTCATACTTTTGTTTATCGTTAACATAGGCTACTCTAATTAGGTGCTGTGGTATTTGTGGAGTTGCACTTGGCGTTGTCATCGGTGTTTGTATAACTTCTAGTTGCCCATTTTGTTCAATGTTTTCTTCAGTGTTTTCTTCAGCTTGGTCATGCATCAATAGATGATTTGAGTCATTGGATAACGTGTATCCATTGGGTTCACCAGTAGCTCTACTCCCCAGGCCAGCCTGGTGAGTCACTGAAACCTGAGGAGAGAGTGAGATAGCTTGACCACTCACGGTGCTCTCCTCCAGGACACCATGAGCTGGGTCCCCAGAGATTATAAAGCCCCATTGCTGGGTACCGAGGCATGATTCAGGTTGTGCTTTCATGTTTGTTGGGGTTGGTTTTGAGTGGATGAATGAATATAACCAAGCTGACGATTTCTAGGGTGCTCAAGTTTCTGTGACATCATGATATTAGTATGAGTTGTGTACAGTTATAGATAGTGGGCGTGCCACATGTTTTACATCATTGCGTTGTTTTACATGCGACATCGTACATGTACGAAGGTTTTTTTTTTTTTTTTTTTTTTTTTTTTTTAATTGTGTGACAATAAAACTGGTCAGAAGTTTTTTGAATCATTGGAGGCGGATCCGATTTTTTCGTTGTGTTTCATGAGCGTTATTACGTTATTATATGATGAGCCAATAGCACTCAGTATCAGAAGTTACATATTTGAGAAGCTACTAGAGCTTGAGAGGCGGGGCAACAGCCACAGTTGCTAAAAACAACGCACCTCAGAAGGTAGTAGAATTGACTGATAATTTAATAACTTCATTACAACTAGAATGCATCATGACTTTGTATGACCGTATCATAAACTTTTCAAACTCGTTTCGGGCCTAAAGATAGACGAGTTTCTAGTGGTTAGCCCTCATCAGTATCTCCCACTATAATCTCAGCGCACAGCTTGAGTAATTGGCTTTTTACCTTCAATATGCCAAATTTGTTAATGCACTCGTAGTGCAACCATAATGTTCTCAACATGTGTTTTGTTATGAACGGGTGGGAATGCCCGTTTTCTTTCAACGCTCTGCAGATATTTATACTCGCCGCAGTGAAACTACTCAGCCGGTTTACTATTCTCGCCGTGCGGATTATCTGACCACATATAATATTAGCCGTGACTTTCTTAGACTTAGACCTGACTGACTGACTGACTGACTGACTGACTGACTGAGTGACTGACTGACTGACTGACTGACTGATTGACTGACTGACTGACTGACTGACGGACTGACTGACTGGCTGGCTGACTGACTGACGGACTGACTGACTGACTGACTGACTGACTGACTTTTTCAGACTGCTCAACAAACAGGACGGTGCTAACGCGATTGATGAGGTCGACGCTGAAGAACGACTGGAATTGGTGCAAGCAGTATCTACTTATCGGACACCCTGTATGATTGTTGGTTGACTGACTGACTAAATTGGGGTGAGCTTTTTAACTTAAAAAAACCTATCGATGTTAAATCATGAGAGGAGAGGATAAAAAACCTATCGGCGTTAAA